>JAHBCN010007940.1:0-40969 GCA_019359885.1 Listronotus oregonensis
TTTTTCAACCTATAAGCGCAGAAAAAATAAAAAAGTGGGGTTTTCCACAAAATACTCGTGGTACAACGACATCAAACTGCTCTATTTGATGTTTAAAAGTCAATTATTAGCGGCGTTAAATTTATTCTCACAATAATTTTTAAGATAGTTCACTCGCGACAATCGTAAACAAAATTATTACCTTTTTAGTAAGTAAAGCCCGCCCGTCCACAATTCAAACCCCAATCTCGGATGAACATTTTTTATCTTCGTCTCTTACATACCATCCGCGCCCAACTCCCTCATCTCACTTTAACAAAAATTGATTGTTGAACGGGCCGGGACTAGTACCAGTACGGATCATTATATTTTTCCTGTTTTAGTTTAGTTCGTGATGCAGTATTGTAAATGGACCTCTAATTAAGCGATGTTCCAAATAAGATCGAATACGCATAACCAAAAGTTAGAGGTTCTCAGTGCTTGAAAATATTATTTTTGTAGGAGACTAGAGAGGTCTGTTTGTGGTTCAGTAATATTTTTAACTATTTTACACTTTTTGAAACCACCTAGTCCTTCCATAAGGGCGATTACGTAAAAAAAATATAGTGTACAGTATTTCTTAATAACAAGCAGACCTAGTGAACTTTAAAAAATCAATATATTTTTAACAAAAAGGTAAAAAAATAGTTTTTTTTTTAATTTTCTAATACTATAATTTATACTGCATTAGTTTTTAAAAAAAGGAACCGTTTTTAAAATATTCAAAAATGAATGCATAGCTTTAATTATGCACAATGTGATTGTTAATCTCTCGTTTTACAGACGACAAAAAAAATTCGTTTTTTTTTTGATATTAGACACTTTTATTAACCCTATATTTCAATTTCATTTAATTCTTAAGAAAAACCGTCTTACGAGTAAAATTGGGCTGTTTTTTAAAAATTAGAATTCGTCTTTAAAAAGGGGAAATAACAAAAAATAATATAAAACATTTTAACATGCCAATTTACCGTTTGTTTTCATCAGAAAGTATATTATACGAATTATTTATTTTCTAGAGAACTGCTAAAATTTTAAAGTTTATTATAAAGAATACGAAAATGTTGAAGTCAAAAGTTCAAAATTAACTCGGCACTATTGCTAATTTTTTTATTATACGAGATACAAGTTAGGTTAAATTAGCAAAGTTGTGTAATTTTTACGTGATTACAATGACGATAATAGAAAAACAAATTAACATCAGATTTACGAGTTATTTACAAAAATATACTTTTTTAAATGCAACACCCTGTATTAGTTGCGTTAATTGATAGAGAATATAATTTTCTATACAATTAGTTATTAACATTTTTTTCAAGATGATAAATAGCAGAGTTATTTCAATTTAAATGCATTTTCCTTAACTTGACGCAGGCACCCATGGAATTCTTAAAATTTGCTTTTTTTGACAAATTATATCGTAGTACGCCGTAAAAAACCAAATTTAAATAATAAAGGATATAGTTTGTCAAACCTTTTAATTACTTGGGTAAATAATAAACATCTAGTTTCATTTTTTTTTAAAAAAACGCAAAACCCAAGTAACATTAATAAAATAATTATGCTAATAATGTCTATATTTATCATAAAAAAATCCTTCAACATTTTCTTAGTAAATTCAGATATTGTTTGCTTGTCAAAGATCCTTTATAAAACACGGTCCAACAATTTTGATCGAATGAGGCAGCACCATACGTTTAACAAAAACGTTTTTTTGTGGTTGAAAATGATGGCGCAGGGTTGCAATGCTCCAATAATGTTGGCTCTTTCGGTTAAACGCCTCTATTACTAAAGTTATATCTTCTTTTAAAATTAATCCAAAAAAGTTTGGATTTTCTATAGCAGCTTTTAAATCCGTTGGCAAAAGTTTATACGCCTTTTAATCACCTAAAACAAACTTTGTTGGTTGTATTTGTGGGGCATAATTATGTTTTTTTTATTATTAGTGGTTCCTTAGCATAGATCAAGATCATACAGTCTCTTGTGGGGTTTTCACGATAAACTTTTAAATATGCCAAAACATTAATTTCTGTTTGTTGATTAATTATAAAGGTTTCTAATTTCTACGCTTAAAAACACTTTTGTTTGATTAAAACTTTCGATAAAAGAGTAAAAAAAATCTTCAGTTTGGCATATTTCTTTTTTGGAAATATTTTCCTCTAAGTCTGATGCCATTTTTTTGGCAAATTATGTGGCATTCTATCATACAAACTTCTCCAAATGACAACATTTTAAACAACAGTAGCATAAATGAACTGTTGCCGATTTACTATTGTCACTAAATAATCATGGCGAATACACATGTTTCTTTTGTTTTTTTTTTTTTTTTGTCATAGCATACTACGATAATTTGTACAAAAAATGCGATTTTAAAATTTTGGCTGCTCGTCCAGTTATGGAAAAACATTTAACTTAAAATAACTCCGCCATTTTTTATTTTAGGAAAAAATTGTAAATACCCAATTATATGAAAATTAAATTCTCTTTTGAAAAATTAAAAAAAGGTTTGCATTTAAAAAAAAATTTTTTGTGAGTAACTCGTACATCTGATGTTCATTTGTTTTTTTATTATCGTTATTGTAATCAGCGTAAAAATGTAAAAACTTTTAATTTAACCTTTTGTATCTCTTATAATAAAAAAATTAGCAATTCCGACAATTTGAACACGCTGTTTTATATATATATTTTATATATATATATATATATATATATATATATATATATATATATATATATATATATATATATATATATATATATATATATATATATATATATATATATATATATATATATATATATTTGTAAAAGTTAAGGGCTTATTGTGTAAAGTAAATAATAATTTTTAAGAAAAAAAATTTACCCCAACGATAATGTTAAACTATAGTGACACAAGAAGAAAATTATTTAACTTTGTGGCGGTAAAATTATAAAATCATGATATAAATTGGGTAATTTCTGAGAAGGCGTCTTTTGCGGCTTGATCCACCTTAACGCCTTACAATTTAATATTCAAAAACAATTAATTTTTAATTTAAAGCAGGTTGAAACAAACTAATGTATCTTTTTCTATTTACATAAAATACAGTCCTGAAATTTGTCTATGTAAATAGATTATCATTTTTATTTCAAAAAAATCTTTATCGTTTAAATTTCGAATTGTGAAAGCGACCAAAATTTAATAGGCGAATTAGGTTTTTCTTTTGGAAATACTACATTTGGCAACATTTATATTGGTGATCTACATTCTTCCCGCAAACATCTTTGATTCGGTTTGTCACAAAAAATTATGTCATCGTCGAATAAGTCCATTCCCTCGAGTCACGCCGTAAAGAGTGACCGCAAAAACAGCATATTTTTAGCCTATTTTTCCACTTTGCCAGAAATAAAAAAAAATCCTGAAAATATTTTGCGTCTGTTAAATGATCAGTAATGCAAATCAAGATAAGCATAGTATTTGGTTTTTCGAAAAATGTCAAAAATCACCCCTACTTAGGGGTTGATATGATGACGCAAAACTGAAATAAGTACATTCTTTTTTTCTATAAAATAAAATTATAAAAATTGAAAATAATTTATTTTTATATTAATTAGAACGTAGTATAGTTTAAAGTCCATCCTGAAACTCGCTAAGGGGGTTAAATCATCTTCTTATTATAAAAAAATCAAAAATTACTTAAAAAACAAGGAAAAAACTACTAGGATGTTTTAAATTATATGAACTTTAAATCGTGTACTTTCCACCAGTATCTATAGAAAAACATCTTGTATAACTAATGGGGTGAACTACCCCCGAACATGATAACATACGAAAATATCATAGCAATATAAGAAAACTCGAATATTTTATAATAGATCTAAGCTTTCTGTTTAGATAGAGTTAACTGATTTTAATCTACTTTAAAAACCATTTTTGAAAAAACCCTCATAGGGAGTAAAATTATCCCCTAAACATAAAAAAATAAAAACATATTTGAATAATACAGGAAAGAAGTTTTTCCTAGATTTTCTAAGTAATTTTTTTTTCATATTTCGGGAATTATTTCACCATCTATAAGGGTTGAATTTTATTAAAAGAAGTTTTGAATAACACTTTTAACAGAAAAATCCTCCCTATAAAAAAATCGTGTGATTTGTAATATTTTGGACTTATACTAATATACAACTAACCTCAAATGTTTTTATTAGCCTCAGATTTCTCGGAAGGGTCTAGTAGGGGGTAATAAATGGGCGACCCATTATTATGGACAGGTAGGTGGATCTATGCTTGAAATATCCCTTTAGTCGTTATTTTATAATCATTTAGTAAACATCTGTTGATTTTTCGATTAGATAGATCTACGTGTAAGAAAAATGTCGACGCGAATTTGTGTTAATAAAGCTGATAAATTCTGTTATATTTGTGGCGAAGTTACCGCGAAGGCGTACCAAAAACCGATATCTTCCACTAGTAAAAAGGCTTATGAACTGTACTTTGGATGTAAAGTTGGCGATCAAGATAAGTCCTGGGCCCCAAAAGTGTGTTGCAGTTCGTGTTCGAGAACATTGACGGGATGGCTAAAAGGTACGCATAAATCTATGCCATTTGCAGTTCCAATGGTTTGGAGGGAACCTCGTAATCCGTAGATGATTGTTATTTTTGCATGACGAATATCAAAGGAATTACTAGCAAACTAAGCGTAGCATTCAGTATCCCAATGTTCCGTCTGCAATGCGACCAGTACCCCATGACAATTCATTACCCATTCCCCAACCACCTGAGAGTTACACGCTTGATTCGGAATCAGACTCGAAGTACTTCGCCAGAAGCCGGACCAAGCTACATCCCTAGTTCCATTGATTTGCCCGATACACTATTTAATCACTCAAGGTGAATTGAATGACCTTGTTCGTGACTTGGACCTCCCGAAAACAAAAGCGGAACTTCTCGGATCCCGCCTGCAGCAGTGGAACCTCTGGAAAAAGGAGTTAATGTGTCCATCTACAGAAAAAGGGAATCTACCTCACAAATTTTTTGCAGCGGACGGTGATTTAGTATTTTGCCATGATATTCCTGGCCTAATGGTCGAACTGAACTTACCATATACGCCCGATAAATGGAGACTATTCATAGATTCGTCTAAAACAAGTCTAAAAGCTGTTTTACTTTATAATGGAAATGAACATCCATCCGTTCCTATAGCTCATTCGGTAAATATAAAAGAAACATATGACAATCTGAAGACGATACTCAGATGTATAAAGTACGAAGATCACAAATGGAATATATGTGCAGATTTGAAAGTGGTGGCGTTATTGACAGGACTGTAGTCAGGATACACAAAATACTGCTGCTTTTTGTGTGAGTGGGACAGCCGTGCAAGAGACAAACATTATAAAATAAAGGTTTGGCCTACGTGAAAAAAATAGAAGTTGGAGTTAAAAATTTGACTCGAGAACCGTTAGTTCAGAAAGAAAAATATATTTACCTCCACTTCACATAAAGTTAGGATTGATCAAAAATTTTGTAAAAGCACTGGATAAAAACGGAAATGCTTTCAACTATTTAAAAGAGAAATTTCCACGTATAAGTGAAGCCAAAATTAAAGAAGGAATTTTTGTTGGTCCCCAAATTAGGCAACTCTTTAAAGATGCCAACTTCACGGACATTTTAAGTGACCATGAAAGACGGGATGGAATGCATTTGAAAGTGTTTGCAAAAATTTTCTTGGAAACACCAAGTCAGAAAATTATCGTGAACTCGTGGAAGAACTGCTCACGGCCTATCATATTTTAAAATGCAACATGTCCCTAAAACTTCACTTTCTCCATTCCCATTTGGACTTTTTTCCTGAAAATCTAGGAGCTATATCGGACGAGCATGGGGAACGATTTCACCAAGACATCGCATCGATAGAGAAAAGATATACTGGAAAGTGGAGCCCGAATATGTTAGCCGACTATTGCTGGACCCTAATACGAGACACATCCAGTCTTTCTTATAAAAGGAAGAGTTCAAGGAAATGAATATTAAAATAAAATAACACTTGAAAATGTTTATACTGAACATAAATTAACTGTTACTAAAATGTATCATACCTTTTTATTTTTTAAATTAATAAATTAGTATTAAAGTGAGTTTTTATTGAATTTTGCTTAATATCAAAACATGTGTCTCTCCCTCATTATTGAAGGCTGATATCGAAAATCTGAAGCCAGATCTGGATTCAGCAGGCCAAAATATATAAAATCCAGCCACAATCATTCCAGGAAGGCAAAAAAAGTTTTAGAATGTTGGTCAGTGAATTAGGACAAGTAAGCGTAATCTTTTTGATCAACAGAGTAAGAACTATTATAAAATATTCGACAGTTTTTTTTATATCGCTATGCTATTTTCGTATGTTATGACGTTTGGGAGTAGTTTACCTCTTTGTTACAGGGGTGGTTTTCTTATAGATACTGATGGGAAGAACACAATGTAAATTTCTAATTATTTAAAATATCTTAATAGTTTCCCTAGATTTTTCAAGTAATTTTTGATTTTTTTTTTATTTCGGGGATGATTTCACCACCCATAAGGGTTGATTTTTATAAAAAAAGTTTTGAATAATTAATACAAGTAAGCATAATCGTTCTGATCAAAAAGTAAGAACTATTTTAAAATAGTCCACAGTTTTTTTTATATTGCTATATTATTTTCGTAAGTTATCACGTGTGGGGGTAGTTCACCCTTCGTTACAGGGGTGGTTTTGTTTACGATACTGGGAGAAAGTACACGATTTGAATTTCTAATAATTTAGAATATCTCAGTAGTTTTTCCTAGATTTTTCAAGTAATTTTTATTTTTTTTTTCATGTTTAGGAGATGATTTAACCTCCTTAGCGAGTTTAAGGGTAGACTTTTAACTATATTATGCCCTTATTATATTTGCTATTTGTAAGATTTTATTTTATATAAAAATAAACAATAAGAATCGCTTTTATTCTTATTGATATTATTTATATATTTTAGTTTTGCGTCATTATACCAACCCCTATTTAGGGGTTTATAATGATGGGTTCGATTTTTTCGAAGAACTAAAAAATATGCTTATTTTGATTTCTCATTACCAATAATCTGACATATGTAGAATATTTTTAGGATTTTTTTAAGTCTCTGGCTAGAGTGAGAAAATAGGCTAACTTTGCGTTCACTTTTTATCTCCTGTCCTCTCCCAGCAAGACAGCTTGCAACATTTTACCTATAAAACCCCAAAGCAGACCCGATTTGAGGGACCTAAAAATGAGCAATTTTTGTAATTAATAGTCACTCCGAAGGTTAGATTCTACCCATAAAGCAAGATTTACTCGGAGAAAAGGCATGCGATCTTCCCTTTTTTTCATTTATTGAACTCAGAGATCCCACAGAAAACACCTTGTAAAGTACAGTCCAAGCTCCTTTCCAACAATCTCGGCCTTTTGAAGTACTGAAAACTAAACTTGGGCCAAGATGTCTCCACAATTTTTTTCACTCTTTTTTGACTTAGCAGTTTTTTTGCTGATTTGCCCGTATTCGGTATTATTAAAAATATATATTAATACAGATAGATCAGTAAAAAAATTGCCAAGTCAAAACTTACAGTAACAAAATTTTGAAAAGAACTTGGTAAAATAATTATAGACTTTGGATAAAAAGTTGAACCTTATTTTAGATAAATAGCGGAGTCACGTTAGATTATTACCTCGGAACCCAGCGACTGTTTATAAAATTTAAAATAAACTATTGAAGTTAATAATTAATATCCTCTATAAAAATGTTTACCCTCAAAAATGCCGTTTTCCGGGGTGAATGCCACTTCGGGGGTGGAATTTTTTTAAAAAAATGGAAGTAGATAGATTGATAATTCTTTGCAACTTTTGTTTTATAAAGTTATTTTCGAAAGGCTTCACTTTCGAGTTATTCGCAATTGAATATGTCCAATTTTTCACCTAAAAAACACGTTTTCAGACGGTTTTTCGCAAATAACTCGAAAGTAAGAATCGAAAATATCATTTTACCAAAAATGTAGCTTATAAAAAAACACCAAGAATACAAACGGAGTTATAGCATGGTGAAGGTTGGTTCTTATTCGTCAAATGCCAACATTAAAGTTTTAACGATATAACCAAAAAACGATAGATTTTTTGGGAAAAGCTCCTAATACTTTTGTGAAGTACTTAAAAAACCTTTATTTTTGTTTCTTACAAAGTCTTTAGCACTAAAATTATGCGAGTTATGGCCAAAATCCAGTGGATCTCTATTTTTTTTTTAATAAAAAATGTGAAAATCACCCCCTAATTACCACCCTAATTGAAAATAATCTTTGTCACTTAACAATTCACTTTATTTTTGTATTTGTAATATGCTCAGGAAGTTTGACCGGTTTAAAAATACTATTTTTGAAAAAATTGAGCTTAACGTGAGAGACATTTTTGTAATTTTGAAATAAATAGCCTCTTCTTCAAAATATTTCAAAAACCCTTAATAATACGTAAACAAAAAGAAAACAAAAACTTTTGGTCAAGAAAAACCTACAATTTTGTATTCTACAAAATTTTACGCATCATTAAGGGTTTTTGAGTTATTTTGAGAAAAAGGCAATTTTTTTCAAAATTTAAAAAAATGTTTTTTTTTACTTTAAGCTCAAATTTTTTTAATAATATGCACTTTAAACCAGTTAAACTTTCTAAGCATATTACAAATACTTAAAAAAAGTAAATTTTAAGGTGACAAAGATTATTTTCAATTGGGGTGGTAATTAAGGGATGATTTTCACATTTTTTTTATCCAAAAAAAAATAGAGATCAACTTTATTTTACCCATAACTCGCTTAATTTTGGCGCTAGGGACTTTTATAAAAAACAAAAATAAAGGTTTTTCAATACTTCAAAAATGTGTTATGAGCTTTTCCCGAAAAATGAATCGTTTTTTGGTTATATTCTTAAACTTTTAATTTTTGCATTTGACGAATAGACTTTCAGATAATCCTTTGTATGGGTTTATGGACATCATAAGCTTACCATTCTTGTTATTTTTTTTTATAAGCTACATTTTGGTAAGAATGATATTTTTGATAAAATGCTTACTTTTCAAAGTTATTTGCGAAAACCCGTCAAAAAACGTGTTTTTTTTTGGTTGAAAAATTGAAATTTCAATTGCGAATAACTCGACAAGTAATGCCTTTTGAAAAAAAATTTATAAACAAAAGTTGCTTAGAATTAGTCAATCTATCACTTTCACTTATTTTTAATAAAAAATTCCACCCCCGAGAAGGGTGGCATTCCCCCCAGGGAAAAAGCGCAATTTTGGGGGGTAAACATTTTTATAGAGGATATAAACTTTTAAAGTTCAATAGTTTATTTTAAATTTTATACACAGTCGCTGGGTTCCGAGGTTTTAACATTTTTTGGGCTAAGGTGACTCCGCTAAAATGTTTTTGGTGGGATAATCAACTTAACCAATATGGCAATCTGTGTATTCTATCAATTATCTTGTGCGCACCTAACAAAAGTTAAAGGGACCTATTTGTAGTAAACATATATTTTACAGCATAATCGTGTAATAAAAATATTTTAAATATCATCACCACATGTTTGACATTATCATTACATAATTTACCAAGGTTTTATAACAATATTCAGGGCAGCCCATTTGACATCTGTTGTTTCGATCACATAAGAGTTAAAG
Source organism: Listronotus oregonensis (assembly GCA_019359885.1). Lineage (NCBI taxonomy): Eukaryota > Metazoa > Arthropoda > Insecta > Coleoptera > Curculionidae > Listronotus > Listronotus oregonensis. Next base: position 9,703 of record JAHBCN010007940.1, read on the forward strand.
AAAAGAAGAGTTAAAAGTTATTATGTTTTTATTAATACATTAAGAAATTCAAAATATGTTTATTCGCTTATTTTACAATTAAAATTCTAAAGAAATGTTGCTAAAACAAGAGTTTTAAGGGGCTAATTATATGCAAGCAAATTTAAGTATTACGTTTTAGCGGTTTCTAGGAATATTACTTATTGGGAAATATGCAAAGTGACATAAATTAAACAAAATTATATTTAACAAACAATGCAAGACCAAAGTATTATTAATTGTTTACTCTATTTGTTTCCATGACTGTAAAGCCGCGTTTACACCAAAATCTTCCACTAAGTTTTCCACAAGTTGCGGCAATTTGTTGCTTTTTCTACAAAATACAGCAACTTTTTCTGTCTTCCACTTGTGGAGAGACAAATCTTCCACTAAATTTTGTTTTCCCCGGAGTGTTGTCGTGTTTACACCAAAGTCTTTAACTAAGTTTTCCACAAGTTGCGGCAATTTGTTGCTTTTTCTACAAAATACAGCAACTTTTTCTGTCTTCCACTTGTGGAGAGACAAATCTTCCACTAAATTTTGTTTTCCCCGGAGTGTCGTCGCGTTTACACCAAAGTCTTTAACTAAGTTTTCCACAAGTTGCAGTAATTTGTTGCTTTTTCTACAAAATACAGCAATTTTTTCTGTCTTCCACTTGTGGAAGGCAAATTTCCACTTAATTTTATTTTCCCGCGGAGTGTCGGTAAAGATCAAAGAAAGTTGACAACTAAAGTGGAAGACTTGTTGCTGCGCGCTTTGGGCAAGCAACTTATAAAAAACTAGTGGAGAACTACTACCTAAACCTTTCGCGCCAATTCTTTGGCAACAAGTTTTTCACTTGTTTCTCTAAATTTAAGAAGAGCAACTTTTAGTTTTCTACAAAAAATCTTCCACTTGTTGCTCTAATTTGAGAAGTGCCACTTTTAGATGACTAAAAGTTTTCTACAAACAATCTTTTGTCAACTTTTAGTTGTCAACTTTGGTGTAAACGCGCCGATCAAAAAAAGTTGACAACTAAAAGTGCAAGATTTGTTGCTGCACGCTTTGCATAAGCAACTTCTAGAAAACTAGTGGAGAACTGGAGAACTACTGCCTAAACCTTTCGCGCTAATTGTGAGAAAAACAACTTTTTTGTTTTCAATCTAAAGGCTTCTAAGGCGCCTGAAGAACACATATTTCATATATAAGGGACAACATTATAGACAGGTAGAAGGGGCACCCATGGGCTCACCTCTCTCACCAGCGCTTGCGAACTTATTCCTTGAGGACTTTGAAACCCGAGCCTTAGAAGCCTTTAGATTGAAACCAAAACTATGGGTGAGATATATCGACGACACGTTTGTAGTATGGCCACATGGAAGAGAAACACTTCAGGAGTTCCTAGACCACCTCAACAGTCGACACCCGAAAATAAAATTCACTATGGAAACCGAACAGAACACAGAGCTCGCCTTTTTAGATGTTTTAGTCAAGAAATACAAAGACGGGCAAGTAGGACATGCAGTGTACCGAAAAGCAACCCACACTAACCGCTACCTAAACGCCGAATCTCATCACCACCCAGCTCAACTTTATGCGGTAGTTAAAACACTAACATCACGCTCAAAATGGCTATCAGACGAAAAACACCTACAGGCAGAACTAGAAACATTAGGAGGGGCCCTTAGATCCAACGGTTATAGCAACATGTTAATTAACAAGGCAAGAGAGGATAAAAGACTCAAAGAACGAAAAGAACGGGAACGAAAAGCCTTTTTACCATACGTAAAAGGAACGACGGACAAAATTAGCCGATTACTACGACGCCACGACATAGAGACCATTTTTACCACGGACCGCAAAGTAGGCGAAATACTAACAACACCAAAAAACAGAATCCCCGGCCAAGATCAGGGCGTTTATGAAATTAGATGTTCCACGTGTAAACTACCATACATTGAACAAACAAACAGACGTGTAAATTTTAGAGCCGAAGAACATCAGAATGCCGTCCGACAAAGAACTTCATCATCCTCTTTAGCTCAACATGTACTGGAAACCGGCCACAAGATCGACTTTAAAAACATAAAAGTCCTAGCGAGGTGCGAAAATCTACACCCTCGTATTATAAGGGAAGCAATCGAAATCAAAAAGCGGCCCGACAACCTAAATAAACGGGATGATATACAACGCCTGCCACATACATGGAAATCTATTCTAACGAAGCTTCACCTTGCTGACAGACATAAGAGTTCCTCAAACAACGACGTCCCAACACCATCGAAACGTCGACAGACAACTTGTCCTTTTCAGGACAACAATACACGAGTTACCGAAAGAAAAACGTCAACGTATATATATATATATATATATATATATATATATATATATATATATATATATATATATATATATATATATATATATATATATATATATATATATATATATATATATATATATATATATATATATATATATATATATATATATATATATATATAATATAAAAAAGGTAAAAAATTTCGGGTATCGGTCCAGGAGAGGGCAAATTTAAAAAGTGAAACACTTCTTAGTTAGAGCTTTCGAAAATATTTATTTCCTTCTTCAGGTCTAAAATTTGGGAAAAAAAAAATACAATAAAAAAGCAAATCTTTCTCAATTTTAGGTATACTTACAACTAAATGCATTATTTAGAATTTGGGGTAAAAAACAAAGCTGTTTTTTACAATGTATGAAAAGGATATTTTAATTTTTTTGAAAATTCATATTAATGTTTTTAGTTTGCGATACATTTTTAAAATATTATAATTTTATTAAATGTAAGACTAGCAGAATGGATGGTTTTTATACTACAAACAAAAAAATTGCATTTAAACACACTAAAACAATAGGAAAATTTTTTCCCAAACTTAAAGACAAGGATGACAGTTTAAAAAAATCTAATGAAATATAGTATTCCTTGCTCGGGAGTGATGGCGTGTATATAGGACAAACGTCTAGAGTACTCAAAGATAGATTAACACAACATAAAAGTGATTGTAGATTAGGAAAAAACTCTTGTGCATTGTCTCAACATTGTAATCAACTTGGACATATTTTTAATTTTAAAGAAACGAAAATTTTGTGTGTGGAGGCGAATTATAACAAAAGAGTGGTTCTAGAGATGATAGAGATATACAAACATTCTAACAGCATCAATAAAAAAACTGACATTGACAATCTAAGTGTCATTTACTCTAACTTACTCAATTTTAACTTAAAACAAAAGACAAACAATGATTCCAATAGTTCTTTTTCATCAAGCTAAAACATTTTAACAATAACTGTTAACATAATTAATTTTTTAATACTTTTGATTTTTGATTCTGTAGTTTTTTTTTATTCTCTGGTTTTCTCTTCTTTATAACCTAACATTCCTTTTATAACCTAACATTTCTTTTGTAAGTAACCACTCTTTACGTTCAGTTGAACCTCACTTAAAAATGTAGGCTGGTCCTTCCCCCTTTTTTTTATGTTTTTTTTTCTCTATTGTTAACACTTTTATGCTACACTGGACCTAAATATAACTCTAGGATAAGTGTATGGTAATGCTATGGGCGAAGGGCTGTAAGTAAATAATAAAACATAAAATCTGGAATAGACAAAACATCATCATACATCTATAATTTGTGTTTTCTTGGTCACGTACGTGCACACACACACACACACACACACACACACACACACACACAACACACACACTAACCCTTAGGTGACAGATAAGGAGTGCACATACACAACATATACACCCATACACACACACTAACCCTTAGGTGACAGATAAGGGTTTACACACATACCCATACACATGCACACACACTCACAAACACTTACCCTTAGGTGACAGATAAGGGTATACCTACACACTCACACAGACATACACGTACATACACACATGCTCTTATGTGAGAGATAAGAGCTTCGTGATCATTAAGACACTACATATTTACTGTTTTAAAAATATTTTTTTTACCATTACTAATTTTTCAATTTTACATATTACATGCACATTCAGTCATAAGTAAATCTATCTTCCAGTTAAGTTAACAATATCTTAACTTTAACCTAGATATGCCCGGACCTTATACTCGCATTCCAAAAATAAAAAACTTAAAAAAATACATGTTAAACTAAAAAAGACCCTGAAACGAATAAAGTGGTATAGAAATCCATCCATTCTGTACTAGTCTTACATTTAATAATAATTATAATATTTTAAAAATGTATCAGCTTAGAACTAAGAAACATTAATATGAATTTTTCGAAAACTTAACAATATCCTGTTTCTATACATTGTAAAATTCAGCTGTTGTTGATGTTACCAACTTCTAAATAATGCATTTAGTTGTAAGTATACCTAAAATTGAGAAAGATTTGCTTTTTTATTGTATTGTTTTTTTTCCATATTGTAGACCTGAAGAAGAAAATAAATATTTTCGAAAGCTCGTTAAACTAAGAAGTGTTTCACTTTAATTAGCCCTCTCCTGGACCGATACCCAAGAAATTTATTACCTTTGTTGTTTAACTGGTCGGCCAAGACTTCTCCTCCTTATTTTTTATATATATATATATATATATATATATATATATATATATATATATATATATATATATATATATATATATATATATATAATATATATATATATATATATATATATATATATATATATATATATATATATATATATATATATATATATATATATATATATATATATATATATATATAAAATATATATATATATATATATATATATATATATATATATATATATATATATATATATATATATATATATATATATATATATATATATATATATATATATATATATATATATATATATATATATATATATATATATATATATATATATATATATATATATATAATTTAATTATAAAAATTTTTTATGGTTTTATAATTTTAGTTTATCCTTGGGATAACTATAATAGATTATAATATAGGGTCATGATATTTAGTTAATAAATGTTATCCTACATATCACTGCAAATATATTTGTAAGCAGGATGTACTAATGTGATTAGGAAATAAAATTATCTTTAAATTATTTTCGAGGGGTACTCCAAAGATCATTGCTATTTCTGTGGTATTTCTTTAGTTGCTTAATAAGATCATCAAGTATTTTATCTTTTGTAGATTTATCATTTTTAATCGTGTTTCGTAATACCATAATGATATGATTTTCTAGGTCAAAATTATCTATTTTAGAGCTATGTTTTTTATGCTTTTTTGGTCTATATCTGCCAAGTATTATTTAAGAATTTTTTTCCAAATAATTATCTAATACAAAACTTAATATAACAATATCTACATGTAAAAAATATTTAAATTTTGTTGCTCTGTATGGTTTTAGTTTGTTGTCCTCTTCCTGGTTTTACATAAAAATTAGTATTATAGCTTAAAAATCACGAGGGCCACCTCACCTTAGCAGCAGTCTTAAAGGTTCTGCCAAACTGTCGCTACTCTACATATCTATTCAAGGATAGGCAAAGGCCGTACAAGATAAGCTAAAAAAGAGTGCCTCATTCAGGGATCTAATGGGATAAAGAGCTGAAAAATAGAAAAGGACTAGAGGGTAAACTCTTTTTATAACATTCCCTTCAATGAAGAATACGATGCTATAATTTCGCAAACACTTTTAAACCGTTATATCAGCTGTATTAAAGAATAGAGGGAGGGTTTTGCCCTTAAAGCAGAACCAATTCTGACATACTGATTGGTCACAAAGCAACCAAGGAATTAAAATAGGCATCTATAAAGACAACTCAAAAATAAGAGATACCAGTAAATTATAAACAACATATTACAGTATTTCAAGTGGAAATTACAGCAACAGAAAACTGTGTCCTGAAGTAAGGGCAATACAGAGCAATAAAATTAAAATACATTTTCTTATAATATCTGCTCTGGACTGCTTAAAAGACTGTATATCTGGGGATTCCAGGCGATAAAGGCCAAGGAGACCGACAGATTGGACAAGTGCTTAAACAAGAAAATGATAGGACCAAAACCATTTTGTAAAATTTTTGGTTATCCTTTTAGAACTTCCGACAAAACTGGATAGACGGTGATTACCAAGATTAGGACAACAAGCGAAAAAGTGTCTGAAATGCTTTTTGAGGAAGCTTACCCCGGGCCTATTGAACCACAGCCTCACGGTATGCAGTAAGGAGAGGTGTAGATTAACTTACGTAATACTGTAGACTGTAGAATAAATAAATCATGTAAAAAATGGATCTGATAGCAGGCAGCCTATGCAGGTTCCGTCAGAAAGAAAACACCTAAGCATGTGTGTTGCCAATGTGAGGCGTTGTGACAGCTCAGATTTGTAAGACTCGGCGAGAAAAAGCCCAAGCCGATAAGGCTGGCCGTCCACTGGATGCGTAGTCGTACGACTTAGTAGTCGTAAGAATATGGACGATTTGGATCGTACAAATGTATACGACTGTAGGTCGTCCATTAGTACCGACTAGTTTTTATTTTTGTACGACATTTTGTATTCTATTTTTGCATTTGTGCCTGGTGTTTTTAAAATGGATCTAGAGGATATATTTATATTTTTTTGAAAATATATACTTAAGACGAAAATTAATAAGAAAAAGACCAAAATATCCACAGTTTTCACAGTTTACGGTGGACATTTCTAGCGTGATATCTTGTATTTCGCATGTCCCATATTGGTTTCCGCTCTCTTACAATGCTAATTAGCTTTTTGCAATCCATATTTTATATCAGTTTAAGATTTTTAAAATACTGACAAAGAGTCGTTTAAATTCGTCGTACAAATCCCGTTCAAACTGGACTAGTCGCAAGTCGGATTTAGTCGGTTAAAGTTGTCCGACCGAAGTCGTATGCAATCGACGCCGTTTAACGACTTTCCATGTTGAGGGATTAGTCGGACATATACGGACAGTTACGCACAACCTGTAGGTCGTACGACTACGCATCCAGTGGGCGGCCAGCCTAAGGTATATAAAGTAGCCCCTGTGATGAATGCATCACACATCTGTAAAGCTTGCTATGAAAGAGGACCAGTTTACTCAACTTATCTATTTCGCCTTGATAATAGGTGTCAGAAAATATCAAATTAATAACTTCTATGTGGAGATAATTTAGACAAATTCAAAAGCCCTAAGTTCTAGTAGGTCATGGTTAGTTTTGGTATAAGCAAAGCGGCTTTTTGTTTCCCCCAATTATATATCAGACGTATAAATGCAGAGACGTATAAGAAAAGACCCATGATTTGCTTTTTTTACATTAAATGCATTATTTAGAAAAACCCTACTTCGAATTCTAAATGCGTCGTATTTGACAGCGTCGAATTGTCGCTGCGACAAATTGCCGTCGCGCCATATTTGCCGCGTCGATTTGTCGCGCGACCAATTGTCCGCGTCGAATTGTCGTAGATCCTTCCTAAAGGTACAATATCTACAAAATGTTGGTTAATTGTTATTACTTTATTTAAATTCACTCGTCTGGCAGCTCGTACCGCACGTACCAAGTGCACACTTTCATAAAAATTAGATTTGTGTAAAAATCAAAGATAATACTACTAATAAGATGAACCATTCAATGCTATATTTTGTCCCTAATGATTTGCTACGCAGCCGATGTCCCACGAGAGATTTTCGCGTATCCTTGAATAAAGTTAAACAGTATTGCCGGCAGGTTACTTGTTGGCGTGATGAAACGCGACTAGAAAAAACACGATCCGTTTAGCCGCCCGTTTTCGCTACTTCGTGTTCCGAATAAGGTACAAGCGACAGACACTGGCAATGTCGCACGGTTTGTTTCGCTGGGGAGGGTTACCGACTTAATTTTATTCGCATTTACGGAAGCATTGATATCTTCGAACTGATTCAATACGCCCATTTAAATTAAGTATTATCTTTGGTAATAATATAACATATATAGGTATCTCAAGCAACTACAAAAAACAATACTATTTTATTTGAGTTTTCTTTGGAGCAATGTCTTTATGGAATTCTTTTGTTTGCCAAAATAATTTTTTGTTATTTTATTTAGGTCAAGTATCTATTTATTACAAAACTTAATTAAAACAAACAGTTTATTAATTTTATTATTTAATCTTATTTATCAGATTAATTTATCTATATATCTGAGAGAGCAATAAATTTTGACAATGGTTCATTGAGTACATTTAATGCAATGTCTAATTCAATTTTTTAATAAATTAAAACATGACTTTATTATACGCTGACTGGCATAAACTGTTTTTGGTCAACCATATTCATTTTTAATTGAATAAAAAAATATCTATTGTTTTGTCATTTTAGTATAGAAGCTTATGATACTAACAGGGTTTTTGATCAAATCCTTAACTTTGCTTTTTTATCCCCATTCTCATTTTCATTATAAGATTAAACATATCGTTTCCTTATTTTTTGACACTGCAGCCAGTTTAATTAGGAGACTATCAGCATCAATGGTATTTGCTGGATAGAAACACTTTGTCTGATCAGCGAGGTGAAGCAACTCTGAACCCTGTCAGAAGATAGTTTGATGATCAGTGATTTTTCTACTGACAATCACTACATGCTGTCGTAACATTTTAATATCTGAGCAATATTATTAAGACGAATAACAGGGGCATTTGGTGATGGGAAAAACTTTTTCTGCTTCTTATGTCGTTGCTAGTATTGGTTAGGGGCTTTGTATAATAAAAATATAGACTACAGATGCCCCACAATCGTTAAAATAAGTATGCCTTGACTATGAGCCATCGTACTTAACTTTCATACATACCCAGTAAGATATCTGTTGGTACAATGTATTTGGCAACAAAAGAAAAATGGTCAATGCCCAATTGGCCCGCACTCCTAATGTTTCGTTTTTATAGCTAGCTCCAAGTCAATAGTTTAATTAATGGAATTAAGACCTAAACCAAATATTTTAACATACTATATAGGTGAAACTATAACTAGCTTTATCATGGATTTTTTCGAACCATTTTCGCAAGTAAAAGTAAACTCTGAGTTGTGTGACATCACAAAGCTTATAATTCGTCCCCTGGTTTGTCACACGATGTCACACTTTGTTGACTCTTACCCTCCCTCTTAACGTGTGGCAAGATTTATGGATGGCCCCTTAGCTGAAAAACGCTCGAAGTGTTTTTTCAATACATTGCAAAATTCTTTTATGTCTAATTCCATACTCAGTAGGTTTTTGTATACAAGATTTATGTGTACCCCTTTTTTCTCTTAGGATAGTCCACAAAAGCTTAAAGCTTAAGTTCTAACATATCAAGTATGTTAGAGTTCCGAAAGAAACCAAGAGGCATTTTATTCACTCAAAACTTTAAGATTTAGAGATTTGAAAGGGAAGGAAAGACGTCTACAGGCAGCAAGTTTCACAGCTTAGCAGCTCTTGGGACAAAGAAACAAACATACTTAAAAGTTTACGGCTTCTTCAGATGGACTATAAAAAGATGTATAAAAATGGTCTCAATGTTAGTTTATTTGGAGTTCCTAGGGGAGAAATTACACTGGATAAATTTATCGAAGCAAGCTGTGTGTTGTTTCTTTGCTTCTGGCTTCTATAAAACATAGATGTATATTGCAACAATAATATGATAAAAAAACATAGTTTTAGATTATATTTATTTCCATAAACCTTAATCAAAACTATCACAAAATAACATATGCTCTTTAACTAATTTACTTTATTAAATCGTGCAAATAATTTGGAGTGAAGGGCATTGCAGTTGAAAGGGTAACCTTGCAAAAACTAGAAAAAGAATCTGTTGGAAAATTAAGTAATATATTTAAATTTAAATGATACCTAACGATTAAGTACATTTTTGAAAGGAAATAAATAACCGCTAATGTAAGTACTAAATCATAGGCCGCCTATAATATACATACAGGGTGTCGAAAAATACATATGTACATGACAGTCTTAGATGTTATCCGCAAATATTTCTTTTGATCTTTATATTATTAACATTTTGACAACTCACTTTTTTATAGCCGAATACTATACCGTCATTTTATAGTGTCGTATCATCATCATTATCATCAAACAGCCGTCCGCATCCACTGCCACCGTTTTCGGCCTTGTACGTCCTGTATCCAGTTTCCCCGGTTTCTCTTATTATCGTCCGTCCATCTCGTTGGTGGTCTGCCTCTGTTCCTATAGGCTTCGTGCCTTGGTCTCCACTCCAGAATACGCTTTGACCATCTTCCATCCGTTTTTTGTGCTCAATGGCCAGCCCAGTTCCACTTCAAGGTTGCAACTCTCTCTATGACATCGGTCACACCCATCCTATGCCGCATAGTCACATTAGGCATTCCGTCCCTCAGAGACAGTCCCAGCATTGACCACTCCATAGATCTCTGAGCAACTCGCAGCTTGTGCGCCGTTTTTTGGTAAGCGTTAACGTTTCTGCCCCATAGGTTAATACTGGCAGTATACCTTGATTGTATGTTTTCCGTTTGGGACATATAGAAATGTTTAATTTGAAAACAGCCCTAAGCTTTCCAAGTGTCGCCCACGCCAAGCCTATTCTCCTGTTCAGCTCGCAGGTTTGATTATCTTGGCCAATCCTGATCTCGTGTCCCAAATATTTATATGAGGCAACCTGCTCAATACTCCTACCGTCAACTGAGATATTCTCGCTCATGACAAGGTTGGTCATACACTGCGTCTTCATAAAATTTATTTTCAAACCGACTTCTTTGCACTTTTTATGAAGGCTCTCCAACATAGTCCGTACCTGGTCAATACTGTCGGCAGTTATGACAATGTCATTGGCGAACCCCATGTGGCTCAACAGCTCTCCGTAGATATTTATGCCCATTTCTTTCCAGTTTACTCTTTTAAAGGCCTATTCCAATACGGTGGTAAACAGTTTCGGAGATATTGTGTCGCCCTGATGAACTCCTCTTTAGATTTGGAATTTATTTGCCCGTTTGTATATGTTTTTCAGTAGGGAAGTATATCGATGATCAATACGACAGTCCGCCAGCGTTAGCAACATTTTGTGTTGAGTTACCAGGTCAAAAGCCTTCTCGAAATCTATGAATCTATGAATATCAGGACTATATACCAAAAATAATACAATTAGATTAAGATACGTTAAAAAATATTTCTTAAAATGTTTAACTTATTATCGGCTAAACGAAGCAATTTTAGGTATAACTGAGTTGGCTGTATCGAAGTTTGGCGTCTGTCATAAAATTTTGTAGACATATTTTTCGAACGCCCTTTATATCTATAAAAAAATAAAATTATAGTGTTCTTAAAATAACAATGCAATTAATTTACAAAAAATAATATTATTCAACATTTATTTCCTTATTATGGTCAGCGAAACCTAGTTTTAGTGTAATGATATATGGGAGATACCATTACACAGGTTTAAGTGATTTTATTCATTAAGAACTTCCTTAAATATCTATACCAAAGAACAGGCAAATATGTATATAATAAGTTCTGCAAGGAGAAAGACAAAAAACAAAAGTCACGTAACTCTGCTTCACAAAGTGATACAAATCACCGAACAAAATACTTCAATTGCACCAGCTTTTATCAGCTTGTACACCTTTATTTTCCATTAATCACATTGATTGGTTTAACAAAATATAGCCACGAATTTATTGCTAAAGTGATGGCAAAGCGTCGTTTTTCAACCGTATCCATTTCAGTGTATTACTTTTCTAAACCCTTATGGACTGAAGGCTGGTCTGGTCACTGTACCACTTTCTCCGTCAATTTAAATTTTATGTATAATATAGGCTTATACATTAAATACTTATCGTTTGAGAAAATACTGTAAACGTTAACGCCAGTCTTTAAAAACTAATCCTTATTTTTACATTTCAAAGACAGGCCAAACCGTTAAAAAAAATGAGAGGAAATTTTGGTCTCCTGCTAATTTATTTCTTTGAAAGTATATGCTTTTCTTCATAAATTATATTTTAAATCAAGCATCTAGTGGTCAGCATTTTTGATTATTTAATGATAGTACTGGGGACCGTGGGTATCGAAAGTAAAAAAAGAAGTAGTTTATAAATATAAAAACTTTAGCTTACACGATTAGGAAGAAAAGTTTGAAACCTCTTTAGGTAGCAGGTCTCACATGTTGGACCCCACAGGGATGAACGAGGCGAAACAGTGAGATAAAAGATTAGTGTTAGTGGCCTTTGTTTGCCCCAGCGAACAGGATTGTGTTGTGGTGTAATAAAGGCATTAATAGTTTGAGGTCATATAAAAAAGGTATCTGCATTACTCTTGCGCTATGGAGAGCACCAGTCTCCTCAGGAATGTCCTGACCTGTGACAGACTGGGAATGCCCTTAGACATAATGCCTACAGCAACCAATTACAACCGGCCCTACAGTGTAGTCTACCCACAAAGGGAGGACTGGAGTCGAAAAACGACCAACCTGCTCCGGGCTGACATCTGTTGGTACACCGATGGCTCCAAAACCAGAGACGGTGTTGGAGCTGGAATATATGGACAGAGGCCGAGGGCAGAGTTTTCCTTTAGCCTGGGCACTCTGGCAACCATATTTCAAGCGGAGGTATTTGCTATTGAGATGTGTGCTAGATCGCTGGTTGATCGGCACTGCACACGTAAGACAGTTAAAATATTCTCCGATAGTCAAGCAGCTCTTAAGGCTCTTGAATCCAGCCGGTGCAATTCAAAAACCGCCTGGAATTGCAAGGATGCGCTGACCAAACTAGGTCAAAACAATAAGGTTACACTACTGTGGATACCTGGACACACCGGCCTAGAGGGTAATGAATCCGCAGACCTCCTTGCCAAGAGGGGGCGGAAACAAAATTCACAGGGCCGGAACCGGTCATCGGTATATCTTATGGAACGGCCAAGCAGTTCATATCAGCTTGGATACAAAGATTAAATCTTCGGTACTGGCATGGACTTCCGGGTCTCAAACACTCGAAGGCCTTTATAAGCCCACCGAACCAACAATGTACTGTCGAACTACTGGAGCAATCAAGGGAACACCTTAAAATTCTAGTGGGACTGTACACGTGACGGTGCATATTAAAATACCACATGCACATGAATGGGCAGAACACATACTGTGTTCGTGCCCAGCACTGGCACGACTAAGATTCGCAATCCTCGGCAATGACACCTTGTTGCCGGGGGAGGTGAAAATCTCTCTCCCAACAGGATCATCAGATTTATTAGGAGTCTGGACCTGGTGGGAGAAATATAAAAGGGTGTGAGCCACAATAGACCGATCGGTCGCGGTGGAAGGGTGTTATACCCACTCACTTTAAACCTACCTACCTACCTACTCTTGCGCTTGTTTTTCAAATCCAGCCTAGAGCCTGTCAGAAAAAATATTAGAGTGGAGGTTACTAGAGTGAGCAAGAGTATGACTAAAATTGGTTATGGAAGAGAAAGGATCGTTAATATAAAGAACAGTATTGTGAAAATACCATTTCTCACCAAGAAGAGTATTCCATATAAGGTTTGAAATACACATATATTGTATAGATTAAAAAAGATAAATTCAAGCTTTTTGTTAGCTGCTAAAGATAAAACCCTATTTATACTATTAATTTTTTTAAATAACGCCCTTGTTATTCTATAATTTTTTTGTTCCGCAGGACTTAAGAACATATGTAATGAATTTAAAAAATAATCAATTGAATATCATATTTTTTACAAAATCTATTGCTTTAAAAACTCATTTCCTGAGCAGATTAGAAGTTTTTTGATCTTGCCATCAGAAACTAAAGGCTGTTGTGTCTAGAACCAATTGCGCAATACAGCCATTGTCTAAAAAGTTGTAGTTCTAGTATTTCTCAACGAGACCCAAAAAGAAGAAAATCTTAAGACGATAAGACAGATCTATATGGAAGATGGTTAAGTAGAGTCCATCCAATTTTTTTTTAATTTTAAGTAAATTAGAGTTGCAGCATGCAGCCGAGGGAGCAGTGAGGTAAAACAAGAAATCAAAAGGTCACAAATAGTCTAAAGGTTATCCCTGTAATGCTGGTCCAAATCCATGTTTAATCCCTGAACAGTGTAGTTAATCTTTGCAGAATTTTAACTTATCTAACGCCTTCAGGAGCAAGTAGTTTGATTGCGCAGTAGAGGAGTGGAGCTGTTGCTGCAAAATTGCTGAACAAGTCTTAACTGGAGGCCGTCAGGGTTTCCCTAATCCAGACATCCCTATTTTACTCCCAAAAATGGAAAGGCTTATTATGTTTGATCTTCAAAAAAACTAGATACGATAATATACGATATCCTAGACTATAAGGGTAACATAGGAGAGCAGGCAGACTAGCCAAAGAAGACCAAAACAAGGAAATGGTTTGATTAAAACCATTTGTCGTATTGTCTGGTAATATTCTTAAAACATTCATCAAAAACTGGCTCGATCAAGAATCCCGTAGCTGGTGGTTACAAACATCTGATCACTGGCAAACGAAAAAGGAAAGTAAAAGGCCAAGTTAAAATATATTGTAAGTAAGCACAGGAAAAAAAATATTCTTAAGAAAATCTATGCGGGCCGATTGGAAGAAGAAAGAGCATGAGGTGCTAATCTGAGGCGCTATGCAAGTTCATGTTTTTAAGGCTCGGCGAGGAGAAAAAGCCAAAACCAAGCTACATGGAAAAACTCGTATTATTTTTATGAAATGACGACCATAATACGGCTCTTTAAATTAGCATGAAAAAACTATAATTAATCTGTTATGGTTGCGGTGAGAGACGTCCAATATGCCTAACTTTATTTTACAATAATTATATTTATGCTAATAAGTGCGATTATCAAGGTGGTGATACTTGTGAGTAACACATAATTTATAAAACAGAAAAATGTAAAAAGGTAAAGCATTTATGCTTTTAAGATGTGGTATGTGCTGGCTTTCTATTTTGTAATGGTTAGATTACTGTATCGTTTATATCATGAGATACACATAAAGTTTCATAGGTTTTACTTCCTGCTACGAATTTTTTAAACTGCCACCATAATTCATACACCTTTGTTAATGCAATAAAAAACCTGAATAATATTGTTATATAAGTTTAATAAATAAATTTATTAGGGCAGTTATAAATCTTATAGATAGATGTTCTATATTGTTTTGGCGAATTCATATATCAAAAAGCTTTCATTGGGTACTCGTTAAAAATCCCATTTTATATACCCTCCAAGACCACTTCAGCTCTGGTCCCAGATATAGAACTGATTGTGCTCAGAAACTATTGACCCGTACTAAATGGCGGATTACCTAAAACAAAATTAAGAAAACCAAAAAAATACCTATTTACGTTTAAGTCTACCATCGTTTTTAAAAATAAAATCAATCCTTAAAATCTCTACTAAAAATTAAATAATTTTAATTTCGATTAAATTTTTAAATATTCTAAAACCTTTTATTTTACGTTTTTTTAACAAGTTATTACTTTGTTAAAATACTCGAAGCATTCCAGTTTATTCTATGGTTATTATAACATACGTGTTCACAGGTTTTTGATTTGTGGCATACTGTCTTTTTAATATATCTTTGATGTTTTTTTATGCTTACGGCTTAAAGTTTTACCTCTATAAAATTTATTACATTTACAAGGGGTCCATAAACAACATTCTTTGTATTTTCCTGTATGTTGTATGGTTTTGTTTTTGTTACTTGAGATCAGAGCTGTCAAAACTTGAAATTACTTCAAGTAAAATTTTACTTAAAGTACTTTTTGTACTTCAAGTATTTTACTTCAAGTACTTTTTATTAGGAGGTACTTGTACTTGTACTTGATTAGTTTTATGAAGATACTTGGATTTTTACTTGATTTGACCAAGTAAATTACTTGAAGTATTTATTTAAGTACTTAAAAGTATTACGATGTACTTGAAGTAAAAAAATTACTTCAAGTAAAAAAAGTACTTTAATTAAAGGAAGTACTGCAAGTAAATAAAAAAGTACTTGAGTAAAAAATCAACAAGTACTCGAATTTACACGCCTTAGATAATCGTACAAACAAGTTAAAACAAGAAATACGTGCAACCGCTGCTGTTTCTATTGTATTACATTACAGCGCTCATTTGAATTGGATCCAACAGCAAGACAAGTGTAACTATTACTGAAAATTAGACTTTATGTTCTTTAAATCGGTCTTGTGTCAACATTATGAAAATTATTAGTGCTCTGGTCTGGTGAAAATAAAAAAAAGATACCTAATGGTAGAAGGTATCCCAAGAATAGGTTTTGGGTGCCAACCTGCTGTACAGGCATTCATATGAAAACACTCGCTTTTGACAGATGTATCGGATACCAACGGGTGCCAACGCCAACGGCATTGTAGGCCTGTTGCCATAAATTTACATACGAAATTTTACATTATTTCGGCTATCGGATGCATAAGATCCCGACTTAAAACAGGACATAGCCACCCTACTTGTTTTCCCAACTATAGTTTTTACCGACTGGCCTACTTTCCAATGACGCAGGGTTCAGTCCTTAAAGCTTTTAGGAGTTGTTGGAAAACCCCGTTTACGGAATAAGCCCTCTAACTTCCTTACACAAAATATTACTCAAGTATAACTTGTTTTACCTGAAGTACGTTTAATTACTTAAAGTACTTTTATGTATTTCAAGTACTTTGGTTTACTTCAAGTACTTTGGTGTACTTCAAGTACTTTGTTTTACTTCAAGTACTCTGTTTTACTTTAAGTACTTTGTTTACTTCAAGTACTTTGGTTTTCTTTAAGTACTTGGATTTACTTCAAGTAAAATACTTGGGTGGTACTTCAAGTACTTTCAATTTACTTGAAAATGCAAGTACATTTTAATGAATACTTGGTACTTGTAAGTAATTTTCAAAAAATCAAAAACTTGGTACTTGTACTTGAAGTACTATTTAAGAATACTTTGACAGCTCTGCTTGAGATCTGATAACGGTTCTACACTCACTCGCGAATTGCAGCTGCGAACTTGGGCCGAAATCCTCGTCAAATTTCTGCGCAAAGAATAATGGCCCTTTTTACTCGCAAAGTTTACCGTTCCATTCATTGTTTCCCTGTCGTGGGTCCAAAAACCGACATTAAATTGCAAACGCCCCGAATCGCGAACGCCAAGCCGCGAAATCATCCACACTCGTGTTTTACGCATTTAAGGGCTTTCTTGCCGCGAGTGTGAAGCCGTCTTAATGGTGTTTTGTGTTTTAAAGATTGTACATTTATGTTAAATTTATTCGTTTAATTTTATTTGACAAGCCAGAAATGTATGGTAAAAATAAATTTGTAATAGGTTTATTTGAATTGTATCTTAAATTTGGTTGTTTAAATTTAAGCGCAGTTATTATAAATATGCAGTGATATTTTAAACAAAAATATTATATAAAAATTCGTAGATAAGTATTATAATTATTTTGTTTGTTTAGGGCTAGTTTTTCTTTATTTTATTTCACGCCTTGGGGTCAATAGTTTCTAAGCACTCAGTTCTAAACCCCGGGATTAGTACCGAAGCGGCCCCCATTTAGGAGATATATATATATATATATATATATATATATATATATATATATATATATATATATATATATATATAAATATATATATATATATATATATATATATATATATATATATATATATATATATATATATATATATATATATATATATATATATATATATATATATATATATATATATATATATATATATATATATATATATATATATATATATATATATATATATATATATATATATATATATATATATATATATATATATATATATATATATATATATATATATATATATATATGATATATATATATATATATATATATATATATATATATATATATATATATATATATATATATATATATATATATATATATATATATATATATATATATATATATATATATATATATATATATATATATATATATATATATATATATATATATATATATATATATATATGTTTACCGTGAAAGTCCGAAATTGGCGAATGTTAAGAATTAAAAAAAAAACTGAACGACAAGTAATCAAAACTAACCACATCTAACCAAAATTATTAGTTTTAACCAGAACGCACCAAAGTTGTTAGTTTTCGTTCATTTTTTTTTAATATGGAAAAATAAAATTTGGCATGTCGATATACGACCTTAAAATACATTCGTGACGTGTTTAATTGTTTTTGATATTTTCGTTTTCACCGGAAATGACCTCAACTTTTGAATTTTAAATGGAACACCCTGTATTTTTTTCACCTATCTGATAGAAAGTGACATGCTAAATACAATGACACCCCATATGTCAACTTTTGACATTTTCCTTTAAAAATATTTAATTTTTTAAAAAACTCAATCTAGAGTGCCATGACGTCGTTAAAACAAGAAATTTTAAGTCCAGGAGGCGTGGAAAAATAGTTTTAATTATCTTTTATATTTTATGTCTTTTCCAAAAAGGTAAAAGGATTTTAAAATTGTATTTTTAGACATAACTATTTTTTTTTCAAATGTAACGATGGGTGGCTCGTTGGCATTTTCGAAAAGAGAATTTTTTTGTGAAAAATTTGATACATCACACTTGACATTTCAGTTAAATCAACACCAAAAAAACTAAAATAAAGGCATAGTAGGTGTTGCTTGTAAGAATAATAATAATTATTATATTATTATTAATAATCAATATATTTATAGGTATTTAAATCAAAATGCCTTATAATAAACACAGCAATAACTTTAAATAACTAAATCTTAATTAATTATTAAACTATGGAACATCATTGTTTATTATAAACGTTTTGTTTATTTCCAAGCCTACCTGATAATATTGCCGAAATGCATATGATTCAACTACTATGCTTAATTTTTTGGTTTTTTACTGTTGATTTAACTTAAAATATTAAGTGTGGGGTATTAAATTTTCAGAAAGAAAAAGCTCAAATATGCCAACGAGCCACTATCGTTCCTTTGAAAAAATGAGAGTAATGCGAAAAAATAAAAAATTTTGGAATCTTTTTACCTTTCTGGAAAATCTTTAAAATACGTCAAATAATGAAAATCATTTTTTCATGCCTCCTTGACTTTCAAAATTGGTTGCTTTAACGATGTCATGGCACTTCTGGATTGAGTTTTAAAATTAAATATTTTAAAGGAAAATGTCAAAAAGCTGGTATAATGTGAATAACATTATTATTTAGGACGTCATTTTTTATCAAATAGGTGTAAAAAATATAGGGTGTTATTTAAAAATCAAAAGTTGAGTCCCATCCGGTGAAACCGGAAATCGTCGAAACAGTTGTATGTATATATATATATATATATATTATATATATATATATATATATATATATATATATATATATATATATATATATATATATATATATATATATATATATATATATATATATATGTATGTATTGGTTGAGTAAAATAGGTAGAATGTAATTTTTTGTAAATACCCGACAGATGAAAATAAAAAATATATGATGTATATATCAGATATACTTTTTGTACATAACCAGAACTTGCTACATGTATTTTTAGATAATCAACGTAACTAAATCCATCGAAGCATGCTGTGAAGGATTTAGGGAACAAAATGGCTATTGTATAAGCCTTTGTCAAGACTGCAAAAATGGATTGTGTCTAAAAGGATCCTGCATTTGCCAAAGCGGATGGAAGGGACGGAACTGTGATTCTCGTAGGTACCTATGCATCTAAAACTTGTTTTGTTTGGACAAAAAGATATATTTATATTTATATTATTCAATAATTTGTGTTAAAAAAACTATTTATTTATAATAATAGTAGTTATTGTCCAACAACTATCCATTTATCAAGAAACATTCAGAAAAAAATATAATAGGTTATTTCAAAGTATACGTGAAAACATTTTACTGGCTACATCTAGCTTTTGATTTCAGATCATGTGGACTAAAACTAAAAATATTATATTTGCTTTAAATGATACTAAAGTTTGGAAGATTAAAAAGAAGAGAAGTAAATTATCCATTGCGTTACCCACAGACAAGAGTAAAGTTTTAGTCAAATAATCAGGGACAAAATTTTGAACATCTTTTGTGATTTATCACTTTTATGTAGATATATTTATTTTTAGTTTACTAAAATTGTTCTTGTATTTTCTTCATCTATCCCATAATTTAAACAATATGGTTGTCATATTTTCCACATACGCTTAGATGTTCGATGTTTTCAAAATGTTTCTAATATTTTCGTGGGAAATTTTTATCACATCTGCGTTTTGTAAAAATATGCTGCAAAATGCTTTTAAATGTATTTAGTAGAAATGAAACATTTAAACAATATCGTTCACTTTATTTTTTATTATCACTGAAAGAGCTAAACTGTTACAGCAAAACTATGACGTCAGTATCTACCTTTAACGACCTAATAGTTAACAAAGTATCAACATATTATATATTTTTCATTATTATTTTAAAATTTTAAAAATTTAAGGGTTATACATTAAAAAGAAAAAAAGGAAACATCAATAACTACAAAAATCCTATACGGTGTTTATGAGAAAAAATAAAGTTGATAATGGTGATCGAAAAACAAAAAAGCTCGAATGGCAAATTTAAAACCACTATCATGTAGTGGAGTTGCACGTCAATGTGTAATTTGTTTTAAAATATTTGTTCAAATAAAGTTGTTAAAAAGTAAAAACAAAATTTAGGTTTTTCTAAATTTTAAAACTTACTGAACGGTTTATTGTTTAGTCACATAAATGCGCAACTTTTCTTTAATTTAACCCACTTCATATTTTTGATATAACAATGTAAGAGTCCAATTTAAAAAAGTCGGTATATTATTTGCATAATTACTATAATAAGAATTCGATTACGAAAAACACCTAATAACTAACCATGGTTATTGATTTTTTAAACAAATAAAGTAGATTTTTTATTTCGGTGTTTTTTTCTTAATTGAAAATGAGCCGATAATAAATAAGAACTCTAACAAAAACAATTTTTTATAGACGCTAACTAATATATATATTTTAATTATTAATTTTTTGTACATATTATAAATTACAATTTTATATTAGATATATAATTTAAAAATACCATTCCTAAATAGATACCAATTTTTTCGACAATGAGATTTAAAGACTTTTTCACCACCCTCTATATATATATATAATATATATATATATATATATATATATATATATTATATTAAAATATATATATATTTTATAATATTATATACTTAATTATAACTTACATTTATAACATTACCAATTTTACTTTAGATGTACTAATTCTAAAAAAGTAATTTAAACAAGGTCCCCAATTTTTTGAAAGAGATTTGTTTTTCACCCCTTACTGACTAAAAATATAAACGATAAAACCAGCAAAAATAGTATTTCTTCCTCTTCGCATAAACCATTAGTAGTGGTAGACAGCGACGAAGAACAAATTTCTCTTGATGACGATATTATTATACCCGTTTATAGAACTTCAACATTAGGATCTAAACAATTAGAAGAAAATATTATTTCTTCAACTTTAAGTTCCTATGCAGTAGATGAAACATCTACACAAAACGCCAAGGAAACCATTATAAGTAAAGAAGAAATACCCAAAACAACAATATCAAAAAATAGTTTTGAAAGAGGAATAGATAACATTAGTTATATTACTACTATCAATGGGGACTCAAAAGTTCTTGAAGAAAAATCCCAATATTCTACTGAAAATACATTCTTAAATACCATTGGTAATAAACAAACGGAGTTTAGATTTACTACACCAGTAACACAGGAAGTTAGCGAAGTTACTTCTGGCCATGAAAATTTAATCGAAATAACACGAAATTTAAATACGTCAGATGAGGTAAAACATATTATTCGTATCAGTACAAAATCTCCTGTAATTCAGGAATACTCAAAAGTACCTCCAAAGATGTTTATAAATAATCTTACAGATAATATATCTAACAAGCTTGATTTAGATGTGGACTATAGAGAATTAGGTGGTCAAAGTTACGAAGAAGAGTCTATAAGGTCCTCCAAAAGTGCTACAAAATGGTATTGACAAAAGCGAATACACTTTAAGGAAAATGGAAATCTGAAAGATTATGTGGAAAAAGATACAACTAAAAATATATATTTTACTACTTGGAAAACTACCCAAGTTTTGGACAAGCCAACGATATTAAAAGACGACAAGAAAAACAGTATTTCCAAAGAAAATTTAGAAGAAAATTTGTATGATTTAACAGACGAAAGATATCAGAAAAGATCTTCTGTGGAAAATTATAGCCAAAACACTCTACCAGCTAAAAATGAATCCGATAATAACAATTTCATTTATAGTGTCTACGCTGCAACTGTCACAACTTTATTGATTTTAATTGTTGCTATAACTGGTTTTGCTCTTAGAAATGCACGGAAAAAAATCCATAAAAGTAAAGAATCTAAAGATGTAGCAACAGTTGCTGTATATACAACGAGTATTTTTCATACACCTCTACCTGGTAAGTTTCCAAAAATAAAATGTTGATATTTGTTTCTTCTAAGATGTCGAAGGGCTATTATTTTTTTCTGAACCCAAAACAAATGCTTGTTTAACGAATTTCATTTTTAAGAAAAAAATTATTTTGGTAAAAGTCACTTTTAACAGATGTTATTTTGACACTTTTTAACAGATATTGTTGTTAAGAGCTGTTGTATCTACTGCCTAATACATCTAAAGATTAAAAATTTTTTTAACTTTAACGAGCAATACATTTTTTCATAAAAAGGTAAAATTTTGACAGTTGACTGTATATTAATACTTGAGTACATGCAAAATGTAAATCCTTATTTTAACCATTTTTGTATTAATTTGACAAAAAATAGTTAAATAAAAGAAATAGAAAATAATTATGTAATATTAAAAAAAGTTATTTGACCCCGACGTGATTTGAACACGCAACCTTCTGATCTGGAGTCAGACGCGCTACCGTTGCGCCACGGAGTCAGTTGCAAAAATATATCGATAGTAAATACCCAATCTGTTTGCAGCCGATGCGATCTTTGCAAAAGGCTATTCTGTACAAAATGGTGAATTTCCACCTATATGTGACAAATTAATTATCTTAAACTTAGTGTTTATTCTAAACGCCTTCTGTATAAAAGTTCATTTTCAACCAAAAATTTTTATTTCTAAATAAATTTTAGGTTTACAAATAATAAAGGTAAAAAGGTGTTTGGTTTTTAATTTAAAAAGTCTGGAAAACTACTAAATGGCGATTTTTACAACATACTCACTTCTTTCAAAATAGTATCTCCCTGCCTGACTAATTAACTAAAAGCAGCCACTGTTTTTAACATGCCTTTATTAGCTTCACCTGTATGTATCTATGTATCTATATATGTAAGGAAATCTTTTAACCTAATTTTTGCCAATTTTAAAAAGTTTAATTCAAATAAATTACACTTGTGCATCAAAAAAACCAAAAAAATTTTTCATATAACGTACTTTTTTTACAAAATTTTTACACCATTCTTTGTTTTTGGTCATTCTATTTTAAAAATTATCGGTAATTTTGATGCACTTGTGCAATTACCCTTGAAAATTTGTATAGGGGTCAAGAACCGATGACAATACAATTATTTCGTAACTTCCTTCTAATGTCCTGACTAGAATCATCAGAATTAAAAAAAACTTTTTATTAATTGCAATACGTGGCGAATGCGCAAGGCCAAAATCGCACAAAAATGCTTTCTACAAAGAATCCAGCAGACAAACTCTGTAATTCAATAGAGATAGAAATAGAGACTCTTGTTTCCATTACTAATTGGCACTCTATATTATTTTCTCTAAGTAGCTCGTTGAATTTCGGTAACGGAAATATAGTATATGTATTATTCAACATGAAAACATGGGTTGCTTTGTGGAATAATGCACAATCTATGGAAAGATTTACCGATAGTAGCAGATTTTTTCTATTATTAAAACCTTGAAGCTTTGCTCTTTTTAAACAATTCAACTGTTTGTTCATCTTGATAGCTCCTTTTTAAAGGAGATATTAAGATTTACACCAAGACATGATTACGCTTAGTCTTATGTTAAAAATAGAGGTGATGCGATACTCTCTTTGGACTTCAAAAATAGTTTTTGGAAATTCTAATAGGAAAGGTAAAATTTGGTAATTATTGATACATTTTTAAGGAAAATTCAAAAAGGTGTTCAGAGTATTTTCTAAAATAGAAACTTGGTTAAAAAACCCTAAAATATTATAATTAAAATGATTTATTTTAAAGTACAATGTCCAAATATATTTAAAAATATGTACATACCTTTTTCACTTGCTGCCCATAAAATTATTTCTAACATTTAATATCAAGCCCCCCACGCTTTTTTATAACAATTAATTATTTTCTACTTTTAGTTCGGTTTCCTACAAAAGCATGATTTTTTAGTTTTTTAAACTATAATTTTGGTGCTAAAAATGAAATGAAAAAAATTATTAATTCCACATTTATTCATAAGATACTACCGATTTCGTCGCAAAACAATAATAGAGCAATAATCTTTTATTTGTTTAATATAAATTGAAGATGTTCGCCAAGTTCCTTCACGAATCTCAGATTATTTTTCTTGACATATCTAAGGCTTTTGATCAGGTGTAGCATGCTACGCTTCTTAATAAACTACGTTCCTAGACGTTGTGTTTGGATCTTGAGTTTACTTTTTAATTGACTTAATATCGCTGATGGCAAATAGTCTCTATTTTAGCTTTCACCTTATCAATGACCATTTGAATTGACCTTAAGTATCACCATAAACTTTTCTTTTTGCACACCGACCTGTTTTAGAGGACCTGTATTTCTTTTAAAGAAATTTTCACGGCTTTTGCTTTAAAAAATAGCATTTTCTTGTAATTATTTTTAATAGAGTAACACAAAGCGATATTCTCATGTATTCCTTTTCAGTTCATCTAGAAAAGTACCGAACTTTTCACTGTAGCCACTTCCTTATTCTTAGAATATTTAAATTATAAAACTGTTGCCTACAGAAGCCTTTTCATTCTTCAAACCAATCAATCAAGAACATAAAACGTGTTATTATTTTCTAGATCCACCTACATTTGAGAATCCCACTTATCTATCAACAGGAGGAACCAAAACTTGGGAGGAACCCATTGACGAAAGTTTAGAAGTACAAGAATTTAATGTTGTTTTTCAAAAACCATTAAAGAATCCAAAACTAGGTAAGAACAAAAAAAATAGTTATAAATATTACGATTAAAAATGGGTATTCCATATATTCAAGTTAAAAAATAGAAAATTAAATACAAATTTTTACACCCTGTATTTCGAAAACGAAGGCCTTGTAGACCCATATTTGTATAGACTTTTATGTTTATTTTTGGACCCTGACTACGTACCTGAAGTATTGACATTTTCTCATGAACCACCCTGTATATTAGGTGGTTGTCTCAAGTTGTAGCACGTGTACCCTCTGCCTAAACCCATTCCTTTATAATTTATAGTGACCTATGACTAGAACACCGGTCTATGTATTCTTAGACGTTTTTGATTTCCTTAAAAGAATAAAGCTTATTTAATTGGAAAATGGGAATGATGTAAGAAGAATTTGCTTCCCTTTAAAGGGTCATAAATTTCTTTTAACCCTTCCAGTTATTGTAAATATATTTTTAACCGATATTAATCTCTGGTGACGACAATATTATCAAAAGTCAAAATATCGAATATAAAAATATCCACAACATTTAATCGAAAACAAAATATCGAACACACAAAATATCAAATGCAAATGTTCGAAAACAAAATATCGAAAGTGCTAAAAATCAAAAGTGAAAAATATCAAAACTACATACCAAATCAAAAAATAAAGAAAATAAAATATCCAATATAAACAATAATAAAAGCAAAATATAAAAAAATTACCAGCTAAGAATATCTAATCTATTTAAATTTACCACAAAAACACGTTAATACAAAAGTAAAAAAAAATTAAATGTATTAATTTAATATTTTTTTTTATATTTGTAATAACGCTATTTTGTAAAAAAAATAAAATGAAAAGATATTCTTAGCGGGTTAGTTTTTTTGATATTTTGCTTTTATGATTTTTTATATTCCATATTGCGTTTTTAATATCTTGGTTTTGATAGTTTTTACTTTCGATATCTGGTTTTCAATATTTTGCTCTTTCAATATTTTGTATTTTCGATATTTTATTATCGATATTATGGTTTTTCCATATAATTGCATACGATATTTTGTATTTTTGATGTTTCGTTATCGATATTATGGTATTTCGATATTACTGCATACGATACTTTGTATTTTAAATATTTTGGTTTTCGATCAAATGTTGTCGATATTTTTGTATTCGATATTTTGACTTTGATAATAATGCCATTACAATGTTACTTAAGTATATATATTTTTTCAGATTGTAAACAATATCTCTACGATCATCCTCCATCAACAGGAAGCTACAGAGCATCTTCCGTGATTGATACTTTATCCCAATACAATTTAAGTCAAAAATCTCTGTCGGGTATAATTTTGGAACCTTTATACGACGAAATTCCTTCCAGGGATAATCCCGCTGAAAGAGCTGGAGATCGCGACTCTTCGAGTAAACATCATCATGATGGGCAGCGAGACAATGAAACAAATGTTGATAATAATTCCTTGTATGTAAATACGTTTGGTCGGACTATGTTTTAATAATAAAGACTTTTTAACTTTTGTAGTAATCGTATTTTAATTCTTTTTTTATTTTAAAGTTGGATCAAACATAAATGACTTTTTCTACAAACTTGTTAAAAATTCAATTTTTAACACTATCTAGATGCCTTAAAATTGTTACTTTAAAGGACTAATGCCTTAAAGTAACATTTTAAAGCCCTAGTGTTAAAAGTGAAATGTCAAATGTTGAAAGGTAACGTCCACAATTCAAACAACTTGAACAACATATCCCTTCCACAGTTCTAGCATTCTCCGTAGTTGAGGTGGATTAAACAGAAAAAACCCCATTCTCAGTCGACGTTGAGGCACGAACTGCTGCTCTTGTTTTCACTGTAAGTAGTTTTCTGGCAATAGAGGAATTTTCCATGTATCCCTCAGCAATGGTAGAGGATTTTACCCCCATGCCTCTTAATTGTCGTCAAATTTGCTCCAGCATCGGCATGTAAACTCGCTAAAGGATGGCGAAAACAATGCCCTGTATAAATAATCAGATTTGGAAGCTGCAGAAATCTTGCTAAAGCAGCAGGTATTTTTCCAAAAGAGTTAATTTCGACGGAATTCCTGGGACATTTACCCTTCGCGTAATTTAGGAAAAGTCTCCGATGTCCTACATTTGCTGGACGAAGAGCCATATACTTTCGATAATATTTCAAATAACATTTTTCAACGATAGTGAAATTTCGTGGTACCTTGGTTTTAGTATCTTGTATGTAAATCATCAATAAAGTGCCCATATCTTCAAAGTCGTCAAGAGTCAACTGACAAAGCTCCTCCCTGCGACAGGCACCAAAAATTCCCAAAATGGTAACTACTTTCATCAGAATGTATTCATCATCAAGTGCACAGTTCAGAAACTGGTCAATTTGCGCTTTGCTCAGAATCTTTGATTTTTGGGGCTGGTATCCCTCTCCTTGACGCTTTAAATAAGCAATAAGCTTAAAAAATTTACTGATACCCACGTCATTGTTTATGCGTAGCATAGCTTTTATCATTACATAAGTCGACCATAACGATGATGCTTTCCAAATCTTCGCATTATCCTTAAAATGCGCATGGAATATATTTTCGGAATATTTTCCGGCAACACCTTTTTCCTTACACCAATTAATAAACTTATTGAGGCAATATTATATTGTATACCAGTTAATTTTAAGTAAAAACTCAAAGAGCTAAAACTGACACGATGTATCAAATTTGAATTAAACATGCCGTAACCAACCAGCATCATCAACGGTTGTTAGAATTCATTAATAAATGCCAACTTCAATAAAACTATCTTCCAATTTTTAAATAATTTAATTTTTAACTGCATTATTGAGTTTGTAGAAAAAATATTGTATGATATTTGTGTTAAAAGTACGTTTTAAGGGACTCATGTGAGTTAAATTGTACTTTTAATACTTATATCATAAATAACTATTATCGTTATAAAAATATGTGTCTAGTTTAATAAAATAACCAAGCAAACATCATCTTTCAACCTAATTTTCTGCTTTCAAAACGGAATTTTCCTGGCTGTTTGAGCACTGTTGATCCTTTCATCATAAAATTAACAAAGTTGAATAATTGTTCTGGAATTTGTTGTACTCCTTGATTGATTGATTGATAAACTAAATACACAAGTTGAGATTTTGTCCGCCTCGACACTGCAGCCTACAGGGCTTGTTCTATCTCTTGTGTATTTGTTTCAGTTAAAAAGGTTTGACACCTTAGACAGGTGTAGTAGCCCTTTTACTGTTCTTTTCTGGTCTCCAGCCTCCTGGTGGTTAGTGTCCACCATGAGGTTTTGATTTGTTCTCCAGTATGTAAGTGCAGGGCACTCATATATGATGTGAGAGGCTGTCTCTTCCTCTTCGTCACATAGTCTGCAAATGGGTTCTTCTCTATAGATGCCCATAGTGTGCATATGTTTTCTTAGGGTGCAGTGTCCGGTTATTAATCCTGTCACTATTCTAATCTGATTCTATTTAGTTTTAGTAGTTCACTTGTCAATGCTTTCGATGGTGAGTCCAACATTGATTTAGTGTGATTTTGCCTTGGAATGTGGTTCCAGTATGACTGATGTTGTGTTTGAATCCACCGAGTCATGTAGCCACGAACCGAGGCTTTTGGTATTCCAAAAACAGGTTCAGGACCCATAAACATTGCTGCGGAGCCTCGCCTGGCAGGAGTCTGCATTTTCATTGCCCTGTATTCCCCTGTGTCCTGGCACCCAGAAAGTGTAACTTTGTTGTGGTTAGCCAGGTTTAGGAGGCATTGCAGACAGTTCCAAACCAACCTTGAGTTGACTTGTTGAGATGCCAAAGCTTTTATGGCCGCTTGACTATCAGAGAAGATAGTAATGTCCCTGCCCTTATATCTCCTCCTCAAGTTCTCTCGCAGACTAAGTTCAATGGCATATATTTCCGCCTGGAAAAACAGTGGCATATTTCCCAGGGAAGCATAAGCATTAAACCTAGGGGGTCATACCTTGTATTCCTGCGTCGGCTCCATTGTCCGTCTTGGATCCATCGGTATACCAACCAATTCCGAGACTGACCAGGAGATCGCTCACTACCGCCCCAGGTAAGCTGGGTTTTGTATGGTCTGTGTATATTTATCCGTTTTGGCATTGTATCACTGCTCATCTCAAATATTGGGTTTGTGATACTCCTCGTTATTCTGGTGTGTCCTAGGGCAGGCCCAGAGCACCAGTTGCCGTTGCATTTCAGCCTGTATGCCCCAATCCTCGCCTCCGCCTTAATAATTATACCAAGAGGGGGAGGCTTAGTAGGGTTTCCATGGCTGCAGTTGGAGTGCTTCTAATAGCTCTGTACTCCTTACAGTAGTAGCTAGTTATTTCTGAGTACGGTTGGGGGAGATATTAAATTGGAATTTCAGGCGAGTTTTTTATATTTTTTAGGTCAAGAAGCCGAATTTATCTCTAGATTAGTGTGCTGCTTAATTCAATTAAGTAACACAAGTATCGTGTAATTAAAAAAATCAAAATTGTTTTAATTTTAAAAAATGTTGGTTTGTTTTTCTGGTTTAAAATGTTTGCAATAATTAGTGTCATGTTCAAAATTATTTAATATTCCTATTCTTAAGAACTTTATAAAAATCGTTTATTTCAGTGTTGTACGAATAGGTAACAAATTTAATATTCGCACTATCTTTAAAACACAAAACACCATTAGATCCCAAGTAACAAAAACAAAACCATACAATATAAACGAAAACACAAAAAATGTCATTTATAAGATCCCTTGTGAATGTAATAAATTTTATATAGGTGAAACTTCCAGACCATTAGCCAAACGCATAAAAGAACATAGAACATATATTAAAAACACAGAATTCCACAAATCAAATATCTGTCAACACGCATTTGATAATAACCACATAATAAACTGGAATGCTTCTAGCATTATAGCAAAGGAAACTTGTTAAAAAAAACGTAAAATAAAAGAAAGTGCATTTATTTTATTAAATAAAGACAGATGTGTAGCATCAATATCTGTTAGTTTAAATAATACATGGTTACCTATGCTTGATGCTGAAGTAAATTCAGGTAAACTTAAAATCAATTAACACACCATACCACCCACCTTTCTGGTCTTTTTAAATACTATACATACACCAGTCCAATAACCTATTGTCACTTATGACAAAACGTCATTAAAAGTTCAAAAGCTATCAAAATTTCCTAAGTTTTCAGACCTAAAATTTCTTAAAATTTAGTTTAATTTTTTGTTTTAGTTTCAATCTTGATAACGGTGGCCGACTTCCACCGAAACGTAGATTAATATTTGTTATTTTTTGGGTTTTTTGGGGGTTTTCTTCTTTTTTGTTGCAGGTGATCTGCAAGTTCATAGGGTCCATAGGGCTGGACAGGGTCAGCCCGCATACCCCGGGACCCGGACCAAGAGGGTCCCATTTTCCAAAAAGTAAAAAGGCGAGTAATCCAAATAAAACAAACTAAAACTATACAGGGTGTTTCCGATCTTGGGGCACAAATTTTATAACGGTATTTCTGAATATCACAACGATATTTCTCATTGTCAGCGTCGAATTCTGCTGCGTTAAATTGCGATGCAACGGATTGTCGCATGCGTCGAATTGTCGCATGCGACGAATTGTCGTACGTCGAATTGACCGCGTCGAATTTGCCGCAACGTATTGACGTGACACCGGTGCTTTCCAAATTGAGTTAAAAAGATGGGACAAGCGCACCCATATCGATATAGTCGATTGCACCCTATAGGATAACTGCCAAAGAAAAACGCTACAAAAGTTAGGGACGGGAGCAGGGTTGTAACCGCAACTTGCGTTGGTATATTATATGTATAATATACGTATATTATACGTATAAATATACTATGGGTATATATTTTAACGTAGTATTTTTTTAGCAAACTTCACCTAAAAAATGTGTACATTTAAAGAAAAAAAAATCTGGGACAGTATTAAACCAATATTATAATTAATAAAAGTTAAAGGTTAAGTTTTTT
>JAHBCN010007941.1:0-40822 GCA_019359885.1 Listronotus oregonensis
GACGTAACATTACACCAATTTATGATGGGCCTTTCATCGGGCACAGTTACAACGATTCCCGCCATTACTCATATTGACAAAGTGAAATATTTCCATTTTCTTCGACCAGTCAAACGATCGATTGGCAAAATGTTCTCTATTCGTTTCCTCTGGAACCGGGTAACGGGATTGTGTACGACCATGGACACTGGCGCGCCCAATCTTACACGTACAACTTTGAAGGGACAAAACTATACCGTACCGATACACACACGCACGAACGGCAACTTTTTATGGAATTTAATCTGGTAAAAGGTTTAACCTTCATTGACGATCAACTTGTAACGAAACCCTATTGTGACAAACTGGGGCGAATGCCCATTATTCAAAGTGACTTTAGTCGTTTTTATAAAACGGAAACGACCGGTCAAAAGTTTTACCCCTATGGCTATTGGTTGTGCAAGGAAGGGGAATCCGATCCAACTCTGGTTCTTTGCGAAGATCAAAAATTCGATTTGCAATTAGTTTTGTGCCGCGATTGGACCGAATGCGAAACCAAGGCGGATAATTTTATTTGGTCCGACCCGAAAAACACCACCAAATATTTTCAGTGTCAAAATGGAATTTTGGTACATGGCACTTGTCCCGAATCAAATCCATATTTTAACGGTTTGCAGTGTATCAATCCGATCTGTTTTCGTCACTTTACCACCGTTGATGGTCGGCAGCTGGATTATCGTCTACCTCACGATAGCCAGTCGTTTTTTACGTGTCATGGACTGGAAGCGGTTAAAGTTAACTGTCCACAGGGAGTCGATTCTTCCGGCATTAATTGTTTGTTCAGCTGTACAGGGTCTACTGTATTTGCTAGGAATTATTTGGAAACCAGGCAGGTTACGCCTCGGCGTGTACTTGTCGGACAAACGGCCTGTATGAATGGAAAAATTGTTCGGAAACGATGTTCGGTCGGGTTGAAGCGTACAACGGTGAAACACAGGGTAAAATCTATTACTACTGGATCCCCGAACGCTTTTTGGTTTCTAATTCCTGTGTGGCATATCATAAAGCTCTAAGGTTTGAAGAAATGATATTATTTACCAGTCCAGATCCGGCAATTTCTTCGCATACCTCCGGCAAGGGCGTCGTTTTGCAAAAATTAATTCCCTACGAAATGTTCGCTTCCTTCGAATCGGATCGAAAACATTACTATAATGCCGACGGTGTGAAATACAAGGGGGTACTTTTTTATTTTGGCACCGAAAAGTACATTTTGGACGAAAAATTTTTATCCGTTCCCCCGGACACTGACGTGGTACTAAATAACCATCTGAACGGCGTTTGGACCGAACAGTTAACTATTACAGAGTCTGACGAACCCTGGATCGAAGATAAAAACAACGTTTGTGATGTCGGCATAAATTTTCCCGATTTATATTATGTAAATAAAAGCGGTAAGGCAATGTGCCTGAACGGCAAACTTGCACAGATCGACATTTGCGCCGAACACGGCATGACGCTATTTTCCACAGGTTGTGGATATTTCGAAAATTCCACAGTGTCCACCGTTGGTGAAAAAGCGAAAAAAATTGCAAGAAAAACGGGCAAAAAAATTGGCGGTCACTACAAAGGAATTTATAGTGCGACCGCGTCATTGTGGTAATTAAACTGACCATCAAAGTAGTAACTTGTTTAGTTTAAAAGAACTTTCCCTTTGGTAAACTAACACAAAAAGTGTATTGCCCTTTTTTTCTGTTGTTTCACTCGAACCCATTAGTTTTACTTGCTACCCATCAAAGTATCATTAGACTTTTTCCAATAGTTTTACTTGCCATTCTTATCGACCCAATCATTTCCCCGTATAAATAACGTGTGCGCGTTTGTGAATTGTATAAACTTTAAGATGTGCCTTGAGGATGGTAATCCGGTGTGCCATTATCGCAAATACACTGCTTACGAGGACAGATTACTTTCATTTCAAAATTGGCGAGGTAAAGTCGAACCAACAGAACTAGCCAAAGCTGGATTTTTTTATTTAGGGGAAGCGGATAAGGTTCAATGCTTTTGTTGTCGCATTGAATTTTACAAGTGGAAGGAGGGAGACGATCCACTTGAAGATCATTATAAACAAATGAACGAATGTGTATTTGCAAAACTGTCGTGGGCATGGAAACAATTAAGAGATGCATTGTCGAAAAAGGAAGCAGAAGCGGACAGGTGGTCCTGGAAAAAATTCAAGGAGGTGCTTAACCGTACGGGCGAGATAGGCGACATAACCGTTGAAATAACTCTGAATCCAATAGTTTTCTTTGGAGTTGGCATCACTTTAATTTATTTGTACCTCTTGTTTAACTGTTATAGTTTGTAGCATAGCATAGTTTTTTTTGTTAAAGCCGTTAATAAACAGGAAATTATGTTAAACACAATCGTATTTTTCGTTAAACCTGTTGTTGAAAAACATCATCAGTCAAATGGGGGGTCAAAGTTTTTTCCCAGAGTGTTTACGCCCGTCTTGTCAATAACAGATTTCTATTTACCACAAAAAAAATACCCGATAATTTTGTGGCCGATAAACAATATTTGTTTATGTGGGTTCCATTATCAAAACATGTTTATGGCAGCGAAAAAGATAAGAAATGAATCAAATATTTGGTTCAACTGGGCATCTATTCTTTGTGCCCCTAAAAAAGTATTATTTTGAGCATGTAAAAAAACCAAAAGGCAATCGTTTCGGAATAATATGTACGTTTGATACCAACAAAATTTTTCGTGTACGTCAAAAAAGTAAATGTCCTCTAACTGGGCCTGATATTTTTGCTAGGTGCCGTTTATACCAAAAATCTAATATCGCTAGTAGGAACAAATGATTTTTAACTACCCCTCTCCCCCTTTTTATTTTGTGTACGTTAAAAGGTAAATTCTCTATCTCTCGTGTTTTTTTTAATTTTTTCCTAGGTGCTGTTTACACCAAAAAGATAGTGCTAGTAGTCACAACTCGTTTTTCGGTGCGTAAAAAGAAATATGCTTTCGTAGATATTTCCAAATGTAATTTGTAAAGGCTTGGAAAATGCCGTGCGAATGTTTTTAAGTTGTACCTATCATGTCATCGAATGTAATGGGTGTGCTTCCACAAGCGGCTGATTACTTTGACATGGCCATATATGCGGATCAAAGGAATAAGCTTTTTCTAGCCGAGAAAATGGCAAACGTGTACCCTGAAATTTTCAGTTGGTGTGACATAGTGGTACGACCGGCCATTAGTCCGCACGATTACGAGTACGAGGAAAAATTTGCCGATTGGGCCCTCTGGGTCGATTGGACATGGAGCGAAACGGGTTGTAACAAAATAAACTGCAATCCTCGCGGGCCAGGCTTTGACTGTACGGCAAAAAGTGCCCCGGTCCTCTTCCGTTCTGGCGACACGACCTGGACGGCCTGTGAACCGGCCTGCTTTTTCCGTAACGATTTACCCTCTACAAATGGAACGGGCCTACATTCATTATCGACTCGATATCACAAAGGAAAATGCTATTGGGTACCGAGTGCTATTCACGCATGGATGACGGATCCCACCGTTCGGGCCAGGGCCAAATACGTACAAAGGGTCAATACTCTTGCTACCGGTTTCGACGTGTCGTACGAAAGTGACAGCTACGACACGCCCACGATTAAGGGACGCATTAATCAATACTATTGCGACGCTTTCTTTCAAAAATTATCAGGAACTGATTGCGAGGAACCGTGGTGGAGCGACGTGTTGGGTTATACGTTCATGGGTCAAAGTTTGGTGAAATTTTTGCAGCAAGGCATTTACCCGAATGCCGGAACGCGCGATCAAATTTCGCTGAAACCCGACACAAAAACGATTCCGTCGTTTCTAACAAATAAACACGAATGGAAAATGCATATTAATAAAAACTTTAAGGTGATTAAACCCAACGTCCTGTTGAGCGATTTGGGTTTTACGGAAATTATGCTTACGCCCGAAAAGCGTGGTCATTTTATGTTTCACAATTCCATAGGTATTCTGGAGAGATTTTTATTTTACGATTCCGTTGAGCATGTGACAAATCGTTCTTTGTCCCGTAACACATATCTGCAAATGCTGGACACGTTTCCAATAACGAAAAATGAAACAGAGCGGAAAAGACACCGTCGCGATGTTCCACGAGACGGTGTGCCAAATACAACGACCGAGGACAAGGACAAGTGGGATGCGATCGGGGATCGTATGAGTACCACTGCCGCTTTACTGATTCAAATGTTTGCTCAAAAGGAATTTTACATACAAATCGGTACGGATGTATCTTGGGCGATGCTCAGCCGTAAATTGGGGCCCGTTTTCAAACAGGTCTTGAATAATGCACTGTCGAAAATGTCCATTCTAACGGACAATTCGGTTCGAATCATCGATACGGTAGCCGGCCATCTTGTGGGGCAAATAGCCGCCGATATGATTGTAGATGTTTCGGCAAAATTTATTCTGATGATGAGCCAACTAGCAGTCGCCAGTGCAAGTGTTATCGGCACTATTGCCGACATTGCCCTAGTTCTGGACATGCTGGTAATGTTCGGCTGGGATCCGCTCGGACTTGAAAATCAACTAGACTCTCAGGTCCTGGATACGTTGCGCGAACAAGCCACTTTGGTAAAATACAAAATGGGAGATCCTCACGGAGAAGTCGATCCGGCTTTCTTTACGAAATACGTTTTGGGCGCTCGGCACACTCATACCGACGACGACGACAATAACAACAACTATAATAATAATGGCTCGCATTTTTCCTATGCCCATCCTACAAATTGGCCGGGAAAAATTTTACCGGGAAAGCGGCCAAAATATCGCGGTTATGTTAAACGACCGGAAATGTATGCCGATGAAACAGTCTTTCAAATTTCCTGTCTAAGCGACTATCTTAATGCGAGAACATCAAATTCACTTGGTCAACGTTATGATTGGCAGAGCGATATCGCTTCCGATCTGACAGACGATAGAATTACCAGGTACGAACTGTACAACCATTTTATGCAAAAAAACGATTTAACCAGTTACACGGAATTGATCAAAGTCAGACAATATTTGACGGTCGTAATTTTAATCCTACTCATGTGCTTTGTGGCACTCACTCTAATAGATTTGTTTAAATTCCTACTACTTTTAACAATTCCCCTAATTTGGCTTCTTTCCTATATTCGGTTTGCAAATAACGAAATGCACAACATAATTTTCGAAAATCTTTACGCAAAGTTCATGCGTTAGTGTAAACAGAACGAAACAAAAATGTTTCGGTTTTCCAGCAACACCAGTCATTTTACACAAAAAAGATCTAGATTGGATTACCGAAAACGAAAATACTTGAAAAAGATTCAATTGACCCTAAACATCCCCCTTTGCGCAAGGTCTATGTACGTTATTTTTTTTGTGTAAAAGTACATATGAATTTTTACCCTTTATAGCTTTTTGTGTGTTGGCATCCTCGAGAAAAGGGTGGTAGTAGTAGTAGTAACTAATTTTTGTGTACAACATGGAAAACGGTTTTTTGTCCTGTTAATTGACCCGATCATTTTTGCGTAAAATTCATTTACACGTTTTCTATAAACTAGCGTGTAAAAATTTCGAGTAAATTACGAGTCTCCTAGGTTAGGACTACGTTTGCAAGTAAAAGTCAAAAAAATTCTCTCAAGGTGTGTATATATTCATAAAACAAGTCAAAAGGTACATTATGTAAAAAAACAAATACACGTAATCATAGAATAAGTAAAACTAGACATTTTTGCTAAAACTAAATTCACTTAGTTTGATAAATGTGTAAAAATGGAGCTTTAACGCTTTCGAACAATCGTTCTGGATGCAATTTTTGCCTTTATGCGAAATTGGGCCACCAAAAATGTTTCCAGAAAAGTGTATGTCCTTTGCTGTTTCTCACCACTTTCGGTTTTCACAAACTTCGTCTGTGAATTAAACAGCCCACTCCTGGATGTAATGGCTACATAAAGTACATCGGGATCTTCTGGTTGTTTTACATTTGCCCCTTTATTGTCCAGAAGAAAAGCCGGTGGTTGCCAGTCTATTGATAACTTGCTTGCTCTATGCGGTATTACGACTTTATAGAATGCCGCGTTTTTCGAATTTATGTTATTAGTTTTCAAAAATTCCTGCACCATTTCCGAGGTTATCATCGAGTCCCGCAAAGTTTCGAATCTTTGGGCGGACAATTTTATATTTTCAACGGTGGCAAAGCTAATGATGACATTAACGTGAGAATCGCCTGCCATTTGGTCCATGCCCAAGTAACGGCCTCGTAAACTTAAAAATTCCACCAAGTTACTGGCCGTGTTGTTTGAACACGATCCGAGTACCAAGTGAACAAAGTCGGATAGGCGTTCACGAAAACGCCGATACGTTTGATCTTGCACGAGCTGTTTAATTCGTTCTTCTCTGTCCGGCAAATGTTGTTTGTCTTCCTCGAAAGTTTCGTTAGCAATGTACTCGACCAAATCCATCAGTTCGTCGTTGCTGAAATATTTTAGAGCACCCGCCAGTGTAACGGCAGTGGTAAACTGATCGGGACCGGTAGGGCCTAAGCCCATGATTGACGAACAGGCAAAAATTGGTTCCCGTTTAACTTGAAAAAATTCACGAGCCACTTTATTGCTGCTATTTTCCTCGGACGTAGTAATTGCAGCAGTATTATTGCCATTCGAGCCCAACCTTATTTGACTCTCTTCATTTTCCGAGTCAGAACAACCGGCTCCGGTGACGATTTCCTGTTGTTGCATGGGTTCTGCGTCTTTGTCGACGATCGACTCGTTGTTTGTTGCATCCATCGTTGTTGCATCCATCGTTGTCGTTTTCTTCAGTTGTCGTTTTCTTCAGTCAATAGACGATTTACAATTTCACCCAATTCAAAATCGTGAGCGGTTGCCGTCAATTTCCTATTTAGTTCTTCAATTATTTTTTGTTGTTGTAGCTCGGCTTCTTCGTTTGTAATGCGACGATTATTTTCGTCTTCTTCACCACCTGTCGCGCTAATGATTTGAAAACGGCATAAATTTCACTTACAGAAAATAAAATATGTCATTAATAAATAAATCGTTGTTATGAACAGTTTCCATGAATGGATTTGTGTATAAGCGCACGGAAAGAGGGATCGGGAAAAAAAAATTCCGTGCGCTGTTCTAAAATTGTCATATTTACTGTATTTTATACACAGTTGAAAATGTAGTATTTTCAGGTATGTATAATAAAAAAAAGTTTACAGGTGGAAAAGGGCTGAAAGTGGCCCCTCAAGACCCGAAAAATGGGTTTCCCGCTAATATCTGCCAAAATGTGCGAATTTGAGAATTTTTGTTTAAACAAAAAAATGAAGATCGTAATCTACAAAATGGTCCCTATAATTTTTTTCAAAAAGTCGATAGTTTTTGAGGTAACAGGACCCAAAAGTTCCCTCATTTCAGCTGCTGCTCTACCGCTAGTATGCCGCTATCTTCATGTATTCACTTATAAGCCCGCGGACGAATTGTTTTATTACTCGGGAAATAATGTACATTTTTTTAATCATTCAAAGTTCATCGGAATGGGAAAACCCGTACCTACCATTGCATATGAGTTTGGGTCCATTCTGGTTTTTCTAGAATATTAAAGAAAGCGGTCAATGTTTTTTTTCACAATATTTTGAGAGTATCGCACTAATTTATTAATGTTTTTTGAAAAATGGTTTGTTATTAACATTTCTTTTTTATAATGAGTCCTTAGCAAGTGTTCAATGATCTTGAAAATTTCCTTCACCATCTTTCTTGCGTTTTGATAAAAAACTGTTTTGCCCATCTGCATTTTTTAGCCGTTTCCAGCTATCTATCCAGTGTGGAATAGGGATGCGACATCGAAGCCAAACATCGATGTTAAACATCGATGGCAACATCGAAACCTGACCATCGATGGTAACGATATATCGAACATACACCATCGATGTTTTTCTAACATCGATGGTACGATGCGATGGTTCGTTCATGGTATATTAGCATTATTAGCATCCATAGCGTACCCGCCAACTCCGAAGGCGCCGCCAAAAGAGCCGCGACACTATGATCTTTTAGCGAAGTGCGACTCGGCTCGGAATTAAGAAAGATTTATTATCATGGGTGGCTACTTATTGTCTAATAAATAACAAAATTGAATTATATTAATTTATTACATAATATAATTTAATAATATTAATTATATTAATTTTCTAATATAGGTCTTTATAAAAAATTGCGGGTAGTATGTATAAATAAAGTGCGAGATTCAGTTCGCTTAAAACAGTTTTAAACGTATGTTTAAAATTTTTGTACTTTTTTTAAAAAGACTTCTTAAATCTTATATAACATTTAACTATTATTTATTTATAAATAAACGGGCAAAATCTTTATGTCTTTACCAAACTTTAGATAACAAAAAAAGACACATCATAAAAAAGTTTAGTATATCCTTAGGATTATTTGTTTTTAAAACATTGTTATTTTTTACCTTTGCGAAAACATCGATGATAACATCGATGTTTTCGATACCCGACCATCGATGGCAAAACATCGATCATCGATCAACCAACCATCGATGTTTTTAGACCATCGATGAACATCGCGCATCCCTAGTGTGGAATGTTATGGATTTTTCGACGGCCGTTTTTGCGAAAAATATTGGTGTTGTGAAAAAAATGGTAAGGCCAATTTTTGTAGATTTTGCGGTGATCTTTATTTTTTTAAAATTCTCTAATTCGCATATTTTGGCAGATATTCGCGGGAAACTCATATTTGGGACTTTGGGCATTTTCAGCGTCGGAATCGTGATAAACTTTTTCTCACTCGAAAGCAAGAATTGGGTATTATCCATATATTTCAAACAAACAAAATACACATAAATTCAATTTTATAATCTCACAAGTCCGTATAAAGAGCCAGTACCAATCATTTCGGGTACAAAAACTTAGGTAAAACGGAGAAGTTTAAAGGACTGCAAAACAACTTGTGACGTCACATCGCATATAATGAAAATTATAATTTCGTCTGTTTCCAGTTGTGCTGCGGTAAAACTCGACATAACTAGTATTTTGTTTTATTTTGCGTGGCTAAATAAAGTGTTTTGCGTTCATTATGGCTAGAGAAGGATTTGCCACGGCTTCCACAAACAATTTACCCTCTGTGGATATGTTTATGGTGATGAATGGTGATTTAAAAATGACGAACGTTTTAATTCAGCAGAAATCAAAGGTGCAAAAGCAGCATTATAAGTATTTATTTTCTGTGTCAAATAAAATAAAACATCTTTTTACATACTTGATGTTTAAAGCAAATTAGAAAAAATATATTTATGTAGATATTTATGTATTTATTAATTATAACCTTATTTCAGTTTTAACTTGCATTAAAGTGGTCTTCACAACAGAAAAATTAACTTTTTGATTTTGGCATATCACGTCTTGCTGCGGTAAACCATCTTTTCTTACGCTCATAATCCTCCCGAAGCACACATACAAAAATTTTGTTTGGTGTACTCATAGATGTGCTCGTGCAAAAGGGCACAAAATACCATTTATTCTGTGATTCGATTGATAATAACTGCAGCTTAATTTTGTTCACTGTAGCCACGTAAATAATGCCGTAATAAAATTTAACCTCGCTTAAAAGGTGACAATGTATTAAAAACACGAATGACGCTTTACTGTTTATATGCGCTGTGACGTCAGACAGCAGTGACCTTCGAAAAGCTTGTTTTGGCGCCAATTCTTGGCGTTTGAGTTTTAAACGGCAGTTTTTGCTTGAAATATGTTTTTATTTATTTTTTTTTTTTAAGTTACTGTACGATTTATATATGCTATCATGTTATAGGTTTTCTAAAAAACGTGAATATACCCAATTGCGCCACAAATGAAAACTACAGATTTATTTACAGCTTTGGGTACTTTCAGGTCTTCAGTTACTGGACTACTATGTTTAAATGCGATCATTGTAATTTTGAAACACGGGAAAAAAGGTACTTAAAGAAGCACAACCTTCAACACGAGAATCCCGAAGATGTTAATTTGTTTAAATGACATCAGTATAATTACCGATCACTGGAGAAAGGAAAGGACCCTGCACAAAACCAAGGAAAAGAAAATTCTGCTGCATTGGCTGAAATTTTGCAGGAACATAGTTTTCAGCATGCTGATTAAAAGTTTCAATGGGCTCAAAATCAGACAGTGCATATTTTTGGATATCATACTCCAGTGAGCTAAAGTTCCCAAGAAACATGAATAACTCTTACAATCAACATTTTATTTTATAATATCGCCAGAAAAAGTGAGGGTATACAAGGGTTGTTGGAGTCGCTAAATTTTAATATGGTTTTTTATCCAGTAACTGAAGACCTGAAAGTCCCAAAGCTGTAAATAGAATCTGTACAGTTTTTATTTGTGCGCAATTCTTAGGTCTTCCGGATGCTTTCGAGCGAGAAAAAGTTTACACGATCCCGACTTGGGAACCCGCTGAAAATGGCCCCCAAAGTCCCAAAAATGAGTTTCCCGCGAATATCTGCCAAAATATGCGAATTAAGAATTTTTGTTCAAACAAAAAAAAGTCCCTAAAAATCTCAAAAATGGTCCCTACCATTTTTTTGCAACACCAATATTTTCGCAAAAACGGCCGTCGAAAAAATTTTTCCCCTGGAGAAATTGGAGTTTTTCCATTTTAGGGGTTTTAAAAAGCTGAAATAAAGGGTTTGGCCCCAGAAAACTTCAATTTTTTAAAATAAAAGGACCATTTTTGTAATAAAAGGTGACACTTTTTTGTCTAAAAAAATTTTCCAATTAAAAATATTTAAAAAAATTTTTCTTTTCCTTTTATTTACCTTTAATGGAAAATTTTTTTTCAAATTAAATAAAGGAAATAATATTTTATTTTATTTATATATTTTTTATAATTTAAATTTTATTTAAATAAAATAAAAATAAAAAAATATATAAAAAAAAAATTTTAATTTTTATAAATTAAATAATTAAAATAAATATTTTTATAATAGGTGTTTCAAATTCGACTCTCACCATTGGGATCTCGAAACTTAGGAGATACGAAGATGGTTAAATTGGGGCAAAGTTGGGCATTTTGTGACCAACAATATACCGTTTAGAAAGTTTGAAAATTCCGAGTAATTCCGGAGATATCGAAAAAAAACGAAATTTTGGAAAATCGTTTATTTTTTCCTGGGTTTCTTTTTAAACGAATTCCAAAATAAATAATACATTTGCATTGTCACTTTTTCCGCTTTATCGAATGGTGTTCTAGTTTTGCAACTCGACGTTTCGTTTTTCGTAACCATCATCAACTTTTTTTTTTTTATGGACGCCATATGGAATTCCACAAATTTGAATGGCCCTTTTTATCACATTTTCAACGATGTATATAAGTTACCCTTTTTGCCTGGAAAATCCGAAAATTAACTAGAATATTTTTATAAGTAGTTGGCTTTGATTTCTCAAATCGGTGACGTGTAAATGACATTCTGTGTTTACTGTCAGTTGTGTCGTTAAAATGGAATTCACCAATGAAGAAAACGAGATATGGTAAAACTTTATTACAAGAATGTAGGAACAGTGTGAAAACATCGGAAGTGTATCTTAACTCGTATCCCGAGAGACGACAACCTCATCGAACTTTATTCAAATTATTGGATAGAAACCTCGCTGAGTATGGTTCGTTTGAAAAGCCCAGACAAAAATATGGGGACAGAATGGATGAGGAAAGTAAAGAAAACATCGTAAATGAGGTATAATTAATGTTAACAATCGTTTTAGGACGCAAAGTACCTAATCGATTATCTATTCGGAAAAAATGTTGACGAACGCGGCAATTTTCAAATACATACCGGGCATGCGTCGACTTTATGACTTAGTTCGAATTTAGGAATTAGTTACTTTGCGATCA
The DNA here is from genome assembly GCA_019359885.1 of Listronotus oregonensis. Classification (NCBI taxonomy): domain Eukaryota; kingdom Metazoa; phylum Arthropoda; class Insecta; order Coleoptera; family Curculionidae; genus Listronotus; species Listronotus oregonensis. The sequence continues at coordinate 11,917 of JAHBCN010007941.1, forward strand.
ACTGTAAAAAAATATTAAACCGTTTATGAAAAACTAATTCATATTTTGTAGATAAATACGAATCCAGGTAAATCCACACGCCAGATACACACTGATTTGGATGTTTCTTCGCACACGTCTGTTTGGAGAGAGATCAGGAAAAGTGGTTTCAAATGCTACAAAATCCACATATCGCAAAAACTGCACCCTGGTGATTCTGAAAGGCGATTTGAACTTGTGATTGGCTACAAGGCGACCCGATTTTCCAGCTTTTCTAGAAAATGTTATTTGGACAGATGAGAGCACTTTCACCAATTGTGGAATATTTAATCGAAACAATGAACACATTTGGAGCATAAACAATCCCCGGCAGTTTCGAGAATTACGACCCCAAGTGCGATTCAGTCATAATGTCTGGCAGGCATTTATAAAAATAGAATTTTGGGACCTCATTTTTTCAACGGAAATTTGAACGCTGAAATGTATTATCAGTTTTTGACGTCAACTTTTAGAAGACTATTTGGACGATTTACCATTAGCAAACTACAACAGTATTTGGTTCCAACACGATGGTGCTCCACCTCACAACACAAGACAAGTATCTGATTATCTTTCCGAAAGGTTTGGTGACAGGTGGATTGGGAATAATGGGCCGTAAGATGGCCAGCTAGGTCTCCAGATCTCAATGTCCTCGATACATTTTTATGGGGTACGTTGAAAAACCGAATTTATGGGCAAGGCGAATACCAAAATATCGAGGAACTTCAACTCAACATCGTTAGGGAGTTTGGAAGATTAAGAAGGAGAGAAATAAATCGCGCAGTTAATAACATACAGAGAAGAGTGGCGATTTGTTTAGAAAATGACGACATTTTGAACATTTGTTATAATTTTTTTGTTCTAGTTTTTAGTAATTTTCTGTTATTTAAAACATTCGGTTGTCATTTTGTTGTCTAGAGGCTTTCAAACAACCATACTCAGCGAAGTTTCTATCCCAAAAATTTGAATAAAGTTCGATGAGGTGTCGTCTCTCGGGATAGAGTTAAGATACACTTCCGATGTTTTCACACTGTTCCTATCATTCTTGTAATAAAGTTTTACCATATCTCGTTTTTTTTTATGGGGGAATTCCATTTTTAACGACACCACAACTGACAGTAAACACAAAAATGTCATTTACACCCTCACCGATTTGAGAAATCAAAGCCAACTACGTTATAAAAATATTCTAGTTAATTTTTTGGATTTTCCGGGGGAACAAGGGTAACTTATGATACATCGTTGAAAATGTGATAAAAGGGCCATTCAAATTTGTGGAATTCCCCCTATGGCGTCCATAATAAAAAAAGTTGGTGATGGTTACGGAAAAAAGAAACGTCGAGTTGCAAAACTATGAACACCATTTTGATAGAGCGGAAAAAGTGACAATGCAAATGTATTATTTATTTTGGAATTCGTTGAAAAAAAAAACGGGAAAAAAATAAAACGATTTTCAAAATTTCGTTTTTTCCGGATATCTCCGGAATTACTCGGAATTTTCAAACTTTCTAAACGGTATATTGTTGGTCACATACCCAACTTTGCCCCAATTTAACCATCTTCGTATCTCCTATAGTTTCCGAGATCCCAATGGTTAGAGTCGAATTTGAAACACCCGGTATATACTGGTATGTTAGTGAAATCAGTGTGATTAGCACACCCCCCAAGAATTATTTAAAGATCCACAAGAACAGGATCCAAAGGGGAACAGGAATTTAAACAGGGTTGAATAAAAGGAATAAGTTAATCGAAGGAATTAACCAATGAGTCAAAAACAACTTTACCCTATTTCCAACTATCCGAAGTTTCCCGGAGTCTCTAATAACAAATTTAAAAAAAAATCAAAAAATTTGAGTTTTTTAAATCGTTTTAAGAGAACTTTTTAAAATTTTTTATTAATTATAAGGATAAATTTTGAATTGGAGCCTTGATTTTGTAAAAAATTTATTTTTTTGGTTTTTTTAAAATTTGAAAAAAATTTGTGTTAATTTTGAATTTTGAAAAAAAACTGTAATCCGTAGGGGGAATTTTCTAGGACCGGTTTCATTGGTGGAAAAAGGGGTGCTTGACAAATAACAATAAACCGTAAATCTTGCAAAAAAAATAAATAATTTATTGAGATTTGACTACACACACCGCTTGACCCCGACAAACCCCAAGACCCCCGTGATTATTACCCCCTGCCCCTCCTCTCCCCGGGGTATTCATCATTTTCCGCACAAGACTTAGTAAACGATGTAATCAATACAAAAGACTATTTGGGGATTTTTAAAAATTCAGATATTTCTCACGAATCAGTCCATTCTTAAAAGTATTAGAGTGAAGGTACCTTTAAAGTAGAAACTTTGGATGGTATTGATTCAATATCAAATACTGTTATTAAAAATTTTAATGAAATAATACATAATTGCAGTAAAATAGATTACAAGAAGAATAATTTTAGCGACGACGAAGATGTTTTATTACCATGTGGGTGAGTGTTTTGGAGCGAAGCCATCCATGATAATAGTATATTCGAATACTATCAAGAGAAGGATGATATGGTAAAGCAATATGACGAAAAATGATTAGGCACTGGGAAAGGGGAGGGTGTAGCGAATAGGCAGACTGAAAGGTTTTTTTGTGTTTTTATTCATTATGAATAGAGGTCGTGAACAACAAATACCCGTAAACTGGCACGGACGATTTTTAAGGTTACAGGGAAATAATGTTAGGATTAGTTGAAAGAGCAATAAATCCTAGCGACCAACAAATTTAGTGGGACCAGCAGCAACAGCAGCAGCTAATGGAAACGATGCTGGTTATGGTGATGGTGATTAAGATGATGATGATGGCATCTCGATGATCCACGTTGGGACGAATCGTGACTCACCACCCATTCAAGTGTACGAAGTGTCTAGCACTACGTCGAATTGTAAGTTTTTTTTATCACCCTCCCAATTTTTTTCTAATATATTTATATGTGTAAAAACAAATAAAGCCTTCTTTATATACAGTACAGTAGTAATAATACATATCAATACATAAACAGATGTTTTTGAATATTTTCTGAAAAACTAGTATGGGTTTATAATATATTTTTAATGTCACTTCTTGAACTGTAATTTTTTATATTTCACAAAAAAATTCGCCTATCTTAAGGGCACAGAACAATTTTTATACCTTCAAAATAAACCCACTTCTTGAAAAAGAAAGGAAATGTTTAATGAGAACAGGCAGAAAATAAAAGGCTTTAATAGCCTAAATATTAAATTAAACCATCAAATTGTTGCTAGTAGAAGTAACACTGTTTTATTTGTAAGCCTGCATTACATAATCAAATATTTTATAAAAACATTCATAGCTCTTTTAGTTTTAGATTGCTGTGGCGCTTATTATCTGCTTTCGAGCCGCAGTTTTAGAGTTACGTGCGTTCCCTTGCGTTCCGGCACTCTTGGGAGGTAAGGGAACGCCGTTCCCTTGCGTTCCCACTAAAATTAACCACTGCATGTTATGCAAACTGATGATCACAATTACTACTTCCACCTATTGTCTCTCTTTTCATTATTTGTAGACATATTGGTCATTCAAATTTATTTTTTTTTAAAGCTTCTATTTACTCAATTGACTCACCCTTGTTCTTTTTACAGTTGGCATATTGGTTTACATCTGCACTTTATTTAATAAACTTTAAAAATGAAAGGTTTTAATTTATATTCTTAAATTGTCGAAAGAAGGGATAAAGCTTAAAAATTATTTGTGTAACTATGCTATGCAGTAGCGTGCTCTATCATCAATAATGAGAGGCAGAAGGAGGATCTTTTATCATTACATTACTAATTTTAATTTATATTTTTTCATATAAGTTAATCTTAATAACGAAGCTACCGAAAAATCTAATGTATTAACAGCGAAAATAATTATATAGTTTCCAATGATAGGACTTGGTAATAACTTTGACATAAATTATATAAAAAAAATGTCAAAACCAAAGTCCAACGTACTCGTCTAAATGCAGTGGTAAATACCGATTTCTTTTGGTCTTAATTGGTTTAACGCCTATTTGATTAGTGTTTTTGGGTCAAAAAAGAGTTAGACATAAAATTGCTGCTGAATATATTCATCTAAGGCGTAGTGTATGCTCCTTGACTTTCAGTGACGGATGGGCCATAGGGCAAGCCGCGCAAATGACCGGTGCGCCGCCGCGATTTCGATACCACAAATTACAAAAATATTTGTGGTAATTTGTGTCGATACTGCAGCGCCGGTACGTTAAAGAGAAAAAATAACTCTTTTATATAATAATTACAAAAAATAAAAAAGCGTACGCAAGCGGCTTGCAGTGACAGTTGAAAAACGTGCAGATAAGACGCTATTTAGCCACTTGGCGCCGATTACCTGACCAAACATAAACTGAAAATATATTTTTTTACTGAAGTGCGCCAATGGCTGTGCGCAGCACACTAACATGCTAGGCGACGGCTAACCTTGAAGTAAACGTAGGCGCGCGGCGTCTTTGACAATGTTAACCTGGAAACTTTTAATGCAAAAAACGATAAGTAAAAAAATAAATTAAGCTAAAATGTTTTCAGTACAACTGGATACAACACAGGACGAGTCAGTAAAAGATTAATGTGCTTTCGTTATTCGCTACATAAATGATGCAAAAATCAAAGAAACGCTCCTCGATATAGTCGAATGTGATTCATCAACCGGCCAGAATCTTTGTTTGTTATTTCAAAATATCCTTTCAGGTAATAAAATTGATATTAGGAAATGTATCGGGAGCTCTACATTATATGCAAGGTGCATATAATGGTTTTCAAGCATGGCTAAGTCAGCAAACTGGTGCAGACATACTACAAGTTTGGGGCTATCAAGGAAGTTATGTGTATGGAAGCCCAATGCTATGGCCCATTTCCAGCCCAGTAAGAAAATAACTGTCAGAGTTGGCCCCGCCGATTCTGCGCAATAACAAAATTCCACGAAATAATTTAATGTGTTGCCTATTTACACACTGATAAATCAGTGTGTAGTTAGGCAACACATTATACTTTTATGAGAGCCGGAGTACCGTTTTTGGTGAAACTATATCCGCGCTGTACCATCAACCGTCGTCGTCTCATCGTTCGTCATTTTCGTTGTGGTTTGTGCTCTTTGCGCCGTATTATTTTCGATTGTTTTGCTTTGTGTGATTATATTTTGTGGTTGCAGAAGTTTTTTGGATTGATAAAAATCTTATTTTATTGATTAGTGTTTATTAAATTGTGACTATAATTTTGTGTTTATTGTTTGTTACTTATAATATCGTAACAAAATGACTAGAGGTTGTATGGTTTTGTCTTGCAAATCCAAGGGTAACATACCCGGCATTTTTTACTTTAGGTAATTATTTCTTATATTTAAATTAGGTGCTTCTTATGAGACGTAACGTTAGGTAACCGAATAAATAATAATATATCAATTATGAATAATAGACAATGAAAATTTTACAGGAAATAGCAGTGAGAAAAGTAAGGCAATCTTTAACTATCTTTTAGATGATTTCCACAATGTTTGTGTATTTCTGTGGATTATTAAAAAGAAATAAGGTTTACATTTAGGTACTTTTATTTCATTTAATAATTTAGTACATTCTTTTAAAGGATCAAAATTATTAATTACTGGGCAGACCGGGCAAATTTTAATATATACAGGTCCCTCTAATTGAATGAAAAAAAGTACAATTGTATGTTAAAGTTCCTTTTTGCTTTTTCTGTATTTGTTTAAAAAGAAATTAGATTTTTGGTTTCTTAATCTTACATTATCAACTTTTTAAGCTCGACTTACTGGAGACACATAATATTTAACGGATACAGTTACAATGGATACCTAGGTACCAAACGTTACTAAACATTTTTAACCACTGTTATTCTGTCTCATGAATGTTTGTTATTAGTGAAAAGTATATGCCTAAAAAGCAGTTATAGAAATTTTCACTTTTTAATGTACAACCAAAATCTTAGGATTAGATTAAACTCATTTACACTATCTTGCCCTTCTTTTATCACAAAATTGGTGATAAGTACATGAAACTATCATACAATGTTTGAAATTTATTTTAAAAAATCGTGTTTTTATTTATTTACAAAGATTTTTGGTAAAAATACAAAACTCCCAAAAAAATCGACCATTTAATTAGAACGCTATTCTTTCCATAATATACCAGATGATATAAAATATTATACAATAATTTTAAATATTCTATAGTAGTATCGTTTAATAAACAAAAATTTTGTGCAAAAAATAAAAAATACAGTGAATGTTTAAATTTGATATTTGATGATGTCAACTTTGTAGATAGTAACAAAGAATTATGGAAGTCCGGCTCTGACCTACTATTCATTGCGCAAACTCCGCGGGGCCAATCCCCCTATTCCCGCTGCCCTGCACGCCTGGACAGTTTTGTTCTACAGTATTGGGCTTCCATATATACACCTTTAAACTTCCTTGGGTGCTATGCGCATGTATTGAATTTATTTATTACAGACATAACCAAAAAGTCGACAGCTGCTACTTCCTTATTTGGCCTTCTAAATGTGGTTGTAGTCTTTTTCAAAGAATCATACCAGAGAATGAATGTGTGGCGAGTATTCAGCAGTCAGCAGTCGAAAAAAATTTTGGCAAATTCAACGACAGCAAAAATGCTTTTTATATCTTGCTTATTGAAGCACTTCTGAAACTGGAAACCAATGGACAATTTTGTGCAGATGTTCGTTTTATAGCCAATAAAATTTGAAGTTGTTAGGACTAGCCAGATTTATTTACGAATTTTTGAAATTTCGACTCCATTTTCTAAATACTTGCAAAATTCAGAAATTGATTTTTAAAATGTAATGATTTTAAAAATAAAGTAATATCTTTTTCACGCGATTTTGAGCGAGTAAAGTCTCCAGCAGACAATTTCGTGACAAAAATGAACTTAACAATGGAAGAAAAAGGTATTGACGCCAATGTGGAAGAGGAGTTACCGGTCAAACGCCAAAAGTAAAGAAAAAAAAGATCGGACGAATTAGGATCCGATTCTGACAAGAAAGAGTTGAGCGTACTCGATTAGAGAAGAGAGAAAGATAGCAACGGCGATGACTGTTGCTTTCTCTTTCTAATGCGACAACGTTTTCGGCGCTTTGCTTTATCCCTCCAGGTTAGTGTATACTCGAAGATTTGAACGGTTAATGTACTATTTAGAATTCAGATTAGAGATGGGTAACTCGATCATTTACTGGCGATCAAATCAATCATTGACCGATTTTTCAAATGATCCAATCTTTTCAATCATTCATTTTTATAAGCATACCAAACCAAACGTCCCAGCGATGGTCGATCGGTCGATATTTCGATATGGTGACACATGGCACACTGAACTGGTTATTGATTGTAACAACACTAGTCATCGAACGAATGATCACAGTATAGAAAAGTATTATAACAGTATCTCCACTCAACGTCGGCACCTTTGAACTTTTAGTATACGGTTGAATGACCTTGACCCAGATAAAAAAGACCAGATACGAAACATAGCGTGGCGGCACGGTCAGCGTCCCCCACTATAATGGTCCGCTCAACGGCGGATCATTTAGTACGGGAGCCGTTTCTCGCGTGCGTTGAACTGTTTAGTTTACTAGTTACTGTGAAACGAGGCTAGTGCGGGCGTAAAAGTCAGTTTTAATATATTTATTATTTTCGACTTTTATAACATGACAGGTTATAAGTGCATATGTAGATGCTGTACATCTAATAATAAAGAAATAACTTTTTTCGCTTCCAAGTGACTCTATAAGGTAAGTTCGATTTATTTATTCAGATTCAAAAATCACAATAGACATTTTTAGACGTGAAGCGTGGCTTCGTGCTGCTATAATAATCACACTTTCAAATTATAATGCGCTTAAAATTGTCAGAACTTTAAAAAAAAAATTAATTATGAATATTGTAAGGGTGATTAATTGAGAATTTGAATATTTCAACATTGGTATTTCTATCATAATACGCGTTGTAAGATTTGAATATTACAATATTGGTATTTCTACTATTATATGATTTATTGGAGATATTCTAGTGTAAATAAAAAAATTCCTGCTGTGCCTAAGTTATTATTTGGATGCTTGAAGAAAAAATATACAGGGTGCCCGAAAAGTCTGGACTGGGTCAAATATCTCGAGAACGAAAGGTTGGATTTCCAAGTTTGCAACTAAACTTTGTTTTTGACACAATTGTCTATCTAATTCTTATGTCAAAAACCACCCCCGCCTCTCTTAAGGGGGTGAACGTAAGGGTGGTTTTATAATTTTAAATAGAACCCCCTATTTTCTTGCATTTTTGGATTCCTCAAAAAATTCTGTGTCTGGCCCCCAATTTTCACCCCCAACCCCGCCACCCCTTCACAGGGGATGAAAAAACGAAAAAAAAGTTAAAAAAATAACACTAAAACTGAACAGTTTAAATATTTAATTAAATCCACCTCAAATTTCAACCCCAACCCTCGCCACCCCTCCTCAGGGGATGAAACAAATTAATAAAACAAAATTGAAACTGAACCTTCTAAATTCTTAATTAAATCCGTAATAAAAATAAACATTTTTTTATTGCAATATTATTTTCTTAATTTTTGTCATCCCCCATGAAAGGGTGGCAAGGTTTGAAGGGTAAAATTTTAGATCGGGTCACATATTTTTCTGACATGTTTATTTTAATTATGGATTTAATTAAGAATTTATAATGTTCAGTTTCATTTTTGTTTAAATAATTTTTGTTATCCCCTGTGGAGGGGGGCGAGGGTTGGGGTGAAATTTGAGATTGGGTAACATGTTTTTGTACATGTTTATTTTTATTGCGGATTTAATTAAATATTTAAACTGTTCAGTTTTAGTTTTATTTTTTTAACTTTTTTTCGTTTTTTCATCCCCTGTGAAGGGGTGGCGTGGGTTGGGGGTGAAAATTGGGGGCCAAACACAGAATTTTTTGAGAAATCCGAAAATGCAAAAAAATAGGGGTTTCTATTTAAAATTATAAAACCACCCTTACGTTCACCCCCTTAAGAGGAGTGGGGGTGGTTTTTGACATCAGAATTAGATAGACGATTGTTTCAAAAACAAAGTTCAGTTGCAATCTTGGAAATCCAACCTTTCGTTCTCGAGATATTTGACCCAGTCCAGACTTTTCGGACACCCTGTATTTTAATATTAAACCCAAGTACATATTCCAATACTGAAGCTTAAAAATAGTCATTATTAATTTGCATACCTTTTAATTTTGACAGATTCGTGCAATACGTTCCTGTCCTTAAAAATAAAAAGTCTGATTTTCAGTAGTGCAGGTAGCCGCTGCCCGTTAAAAGAATGCCTCTGGCTAAAGCGATGCCTTTGTGTGTTGCTCGAGTCAAAAACTTCAATCGAGCCGACCCGGCTTTCACATCTGGTTTAGTTAAATCTGTGACCTTGACGACGCCATTTTCTAAAGCAAATATTCAGGAATGTACTGGCCACACGCAATAGAACAGAGTTGTACTTAGTAAAATTTAATTTTTAATTAAAAAGTATTTAGGTTTTTATTTTTTTTGTGTCACATACCTTCTTTAAGAAAAATGAACCTAAACCTTTAAAAATGATTAAAAGAGAAATAATTATTAATATCATTTTAAAAATATTGTCATGTTCAAAATGATACTTAAATGCATGCCATTACTAAAGAGTTATATATAGAGTATTGTTCTGTAGGAACTTTTCTTAATTTGCATGTAAGCTAAGATAAAAAGATATTTAAGATAAGAGATGATGACGAGGAGGACGTGTATAAAATTATCTTTTGTCGTTTTGAAGGTAAATTTGTGTAATTTAAATTTACTGTGTCGTCAAGATTAAGTCGCCCTGAAAGACCCCAGTGGCGTGAAGTGAGTGTCCTTGTCTTTTAATGTTTGTTCTTTGTATTTTCCTATCTTTAAATAGCTAATTAACTTACTAAGTAATTATTAACATTATTAATTTATTATTTGTACCATCAAATATAAATAGCATAAAATCGTGGCTAAATGGACTAAGTCCGAGACCAAAAAGAAATACCACAATTTTTTAAGGGTTAAATATGGAAAGGTAAAAATATAAATAAAATTATGAAGTAATATACAGAAATAAATGAATAAATCAGTCACCAAGTGTAAGGAAACTTTCTGCCTATGTAACAGTTGGATGTTTTTGGCGGGCCCGATTTTCGACTTAGGGAGTAGAAAATTCTGATAGAAACGGTGTTTTGTTTGCCTCTTTCTATTACAATCAGAAGTAGGTAATTTGAAAACAGAGGGAAAACCCTTTCCTTTAGAAATTTTTACTCGCTAAGTCGAAAATCGTGCCCTGGTGTTTAGTTTTGCCTAAATAATCATAGGCGTTTGTTTTTTTGCGAACGAAAGCTACATTTACAATCACTTCTGATATTTCGAATCGGTATTTAAACAATTGGTTTAACTTCACTTGTTAAATCTAATTTGATAAGTGAGGTTTAACCAATTGTTTAAATGTCAATTCGAAATTTCAGAAAATGATTGTGAATGCCCATGAAGACGTTAGTGATATTAAATTTGTAGATGTAGTGTATGGGACGAAAAAGTGTAGTGTACTTTTTAAATAAAATTTAAACAGTTTCTTAAACACTTGCTCTATATTTTTTGTTATATATTTTTAATATAAAATACTGATTTTTTATTATTTTAATATTGTTTTAAATTAATATATTCAATCTGTATGAAATAAATAAATGTGTATTAAATCTATCTTGCTGGTGAAAGATAATAAATAAAAACATATAAGGTTATAGATTCTAATAAAACAACATGTTCCTTAAAAATTGCAGTAATTTCATCCTTTATTTACAATTAGGCTAATACATATCTCCATATTACTATTTAACAAATGTTTTAATACTAGATTTAAAAATATATACCTCTAATAACAATTAATATAAAATATCTATATCTATCTATTTATAAATACCAAACTTTTATTTTAGCTGAAACTGAATAATTCTATTCATGTTTCCAAATAATCAGCTTATTTTTCCTTTTTCGCTTTTCTACCCCTACTTGGCTTTTAAAATTTCGGTTAATATCCTTCAAAGTATAAAATAGTCTGATTCTTGCAAATAATTTTAATAGATACATAAGGGGAAAGTTAGGACAGGGGTGTTTATAATCACATGTGTGAAACAAATTAACATATTTCTTTACAATATTATTTTCTAAAATAAAATCTTTAAAATTATTTTGAAAAAGTACCTCCAATGTAGATATAAAAAATACAAAATCGTTTGCTGGCATCTTTAAATTGCCAAACGTGTCATTATTTTTATTTTTGTATGCCTTAAAAAAGCAATATAGGCTTGTATCATCCAAATCCTTGTAGGATTTTGAATAAATCTCACATGTTTCACATGCGTGTTTTTTAATGATTTGGATATCAAATAGCCACACACATACCTAACTATGTTTTGCTCTAAAATATCTTGTGACCTATAATCTGTGTCAACAACAGGCAACACATCAACTGACCCAGGAATTGTTGGTACTGGGTCTGAAAACATTGAATTTGCAGAAAAATCTGCAATTTTAAACAGCATTTGATCTGTATCTCCTTCGCGTTTCCAGACCCAGAGTTTAGTAAGTTTAAACATAGGATTTTCTTAAAAGTTCTTTGAAATTGTATAGGAGTCGGGTTAACACAATTCCCATTTAGTTGCCTAATGTTGCCAAAAAAAATTTCAAGAGAATCTTGATTAAGTCTTCTTGAAAGAACGTACTTAAATCCCCCAGATTTTAATAAATTAAATAATTGCTGAAAACCATTTATAGTTATGCACCAGCCTTTAATGAATTTAACTTTGTTAGTAACTTTTATACCATTTTTATCAATAATGTGTAATTTTTTAAAAAATTGCTCACAATCATTCAAAAAATTTAATTGGTATTGTAACCCCCTATAGGCACTATTATATTTTTTCGTACTGGATGTACATGAGGAATTTAATAAATCAAATAACTTATCAAAACGCTCTATAACTTCTGATGTTGCTGAAGCTGCTGCTGGCAACATGCCAAAACGAATATACAAATTTAAAGCGGAACAAACTGTGGCACTTAATACCTGACTAGCATATTTAACCTTCATAAGTTCAAAATTATTTGGTGAAATATGCGAGTCAGTAAGTTTTGGAGCAGACCTCTTTGTATAAGTTTTGTCATGATTGTATAATGCTGCAAGTGTTCCCAAGAGGTTCTCTTTTCACCAAAAGCAAAAGAGTGTTTTAATAAGTTATTTCTCGTTAATTTTACTAAATGAGGAGTGTCAAACATATATATTATTTTCCTCCCATTAACATGAAAGAATGGTTTGTCAGGAGTAACACCCAGTGCCTTTGCCATATTCCAGTTATTTGATCCAAGATCGCTAACCACAACCGGAACTATTAGACCAGCTTCTGAAGTCTTTTCCAGAGCTTCAAATAAAATTTCTTTTAGCTTTCGTGGAGTGCAAGCTGAATGGTGAAAGTAAAACGAAAGAGGTTGTTTCCATTCATTTAGCAGTCCTTTTAACATAAAAACGGTAGCATTTTCTGCTGGATAAAACTCCTTTCTTTTATCACAAAAACTTTCTAATCCTACAATTTCATCTGTCCCCATATTATAAAAGAGATTTGACTTTATTTGCCATCTCATCAAATGATAACACACAATATCTATCCAAGTCTGTAAAATTTTTAGTTTTAATTTTCAATATTTTTAACACGTCATTATTAAGTCCAGGTGTTATTTTAATGTTTTTTACGTGCCTTAATAATGTTGAATAACTTGGCAAAGAAAATGTTATTCTCATTCTTTTATACAACTTCGGACCTGTAAAATACATGGCTAAACATTCTGTTTTAAATTCGGATAAAAATCTTTTGCCTTTAGACTTTTTCTTGCCCTGAGCAGCTTGAATGGTAATGAAATTTGTCAATTGTGGAGAGCAAAACTTAAGAGTGCACCTTTTGTAATCTTTAAGAGTGATATGCTCCAAAACCTCATCCTTAGTATTCCTGAACTTTTCAGTCAATTTAGACAGAGTATTTTTTAATGTATGATTTTCTGCTCTTAATTGACTGTTTACTTGTCTAAGGTAGTTTTTCCTTGGAGTTGTAGAAGATATACTAGAATCAGTTTGCGAAGATCGGGAGGAGAAAAAATATGTTCTGGTTCAGGTGTGCTTGGTGATGGTTCATCTGCAATAAAAATTCACTTTATAATTTTTATCATGTATAATACAAACAGAATACCAAACTATAAAAAAAACAAATAAATGTCTTTGTATTTTAAAACGCTTGATATCACCACAAAAGACATTGTGAAAGATATTTATAACATTTTTTTTCTTTTTGTGGATTATACAGTGACCATCATAATTGTTGAATCATATGGAAAACTTTTTTATTTTTTATTTCTTACAAATTTTTACTCTTGATAAAAATCTCTGCATATGCTTAAACTTACAAAGCACTGATTAAAGGTTAAATAAATCTTCCTATAAATGAAGTAGATGCAAATTTACAAATTTTGCATAAGAGAAAACTACCTTTATTTTTGAACTTAGAACAAAATATTATTTAAAACAGTACATTAATTCAAAACAAACACGTTATTTACCCTTCCTAAGCTTTCCCTGCATTGTTACAATAAAAATTACTTACATTGATTTTTATATACTTTTTTAGTAATTTATTTGTCACAGTAAAGTAATATTAATATTTACTATATTTGTAAGTATTAAGGAAACACTTATGTTTCTCTGTAACCTCTTATAAATTTATAAAGATATATGTATTTACCTTCCACACCAACGTCTCCTGATTGATCTAACATTCTAGGCTCGTGCAACATAATGTTTGGTTCATTTTCTAAAAAAAAAATAAAAACTATAGGAAAACTATTTGATCAAGGGCTGAAGGACCTAGGTCGATAGACATTTGTACTGTTATAGACAGGGTGTCCCAACTCTATACACGAAATAACTTCGCCCCTGTACTAGATACAAAAATAAACTTCAAATAAGAAATGTTTATTTGGATACACTCTTTTTACTGGCAGTAGCAGTTTATATCCAGGGTGTAATAAAAACAGAATTTTTGTTATCAAGCAGGTTTTTTTAAAATGGAACACCCTGTATATTTTAACACATTTTTATTCTGTAATCAATTCTACATCAAAAATGTATAGCACACTATACGTCAATTATTGCTGGTTTTTGAGATATCAACAGTATGCTGATATACTCATTAGCGATTAAAAGTGAAGAAAGAAAATAATATTTTGGTTTTAATTATTTTTAAATAATTCTGTCACTGTCAGAGTGACAAATAATATAATAACATGTAATTAATACCCTTTTATTGTAAAAACTTCTAACAGGTATGTCAGCAATTTAATTTCTTTAGACACATATTTTTCTACTTGCACTAAAAAACAGCAATACGTCAGTTATGGCTGGTTTTTAGGTTAAGTAAGTAAATATGTATCTAAAATAAACTAACAAGCTGAATTACCTATTGGTAGTTCTTACAATGGAAGGTAATTAATTACATTTTATTATCTTATATAATGAAAAAGAATTAATATCAAAATATATGAGAGACCTTAACGCGAGAGTTAAACATTATTACGAAATCGCACGAAATAAAACGCAATTACAAAAAGAAAAAGCAAAAGAACGTTTCGATACACAATTACATAAAAAATTCGATCCGACCGATTATAAAATAGGAGACAAGGTCTATATTAAAGAATCTCAAATAAAAAGCAAATTAGCACCCAAATTTATTGGCCCATTCTTAATTAAAGAAATTCATTTAAATTCGGCAACACTGGAAAATCTCGAAACAAAACAATTAACGAAAGTAAATTACGACCGTATGAAACCCTATTATGACGAAATTATAATTAAACCAGATGATAAAAATGCCATAGAAAGTGAATCTGAATAAATAATAAAAGCTAATTAAGCTTTTCTTTACAGATTACTGGCAGTCGCAATTATCCAACTTACGAATCAGGCAAATATAACTACGCGATACCGATACACTATCAAACCTATAGAAAACAATGTAGGCGTTTATTACCAAAGAGAAACACAATTAAAGGTATCAAATGATAAGTGGACCCTTTTAGTTTATAAGGATGTAAGTAGATTAAAAGATCTTTTTGAAAATAATAACCAAATTCTACATGGCATAATGTCCATGGTAAATATAAAAGCTTACGCAATTTATAATTTTTATAGCGAATTACAAACCCATCTAAATTTATTAATTCAAACGTCAGAAGACATAGAAGACAAATTTAATGAAATAGATTTCGATATTTCGACAAGACCCCGTAAAAAGAGAGGTTTAATAAATGCCGCAGGCAGTGTATGGAAATTTATTACCGGTAACTTAGACTCCAGTGACGGAGAATATTATAATAACTGTATAAATAAAATCGAAAAAGACGAGCACGAACTCGAAAACCTATTAAAGAAACAAATAACGGTCACTACATCGGTAATTAAAAATTTTAATGAAACTCTTAGAAAATTTCAAATCGATGAAAAAACATGACAATTTAAAGAAAATCGAAACAAGTATACATGATATATACGATCAAACTACGGCTATGGAAACCAAATTAGAATTAATCGAAATATTCGATCAATTAACGGAATCTTATTCTTTTATTGAAAATCAATTAAACGATATTTTAAATGCTATCACTTTCGCAAGATTAAACATAATTCATACATCTATTATAACCCCTAAAGACCTCGTTTCTGCGTTACAAACAATCGCGCAAAATCTAAAAAGAAATAATTTACCCTCCTCCTAGAGAAGCAAAAGTCGCTACATATTTGGACATAATAGAATTATCCGCATTTCAAACTATTTCGAAAGTTATTTTTGTGTTAGATATTCCTCTAACAGAGTCTCAGCTCTTACAGTCTATCGACTCTATCCAATTCCCATTAAGGACAATAGAACAAAATTACACCATATTTTACCCACTATACAAAAATATATTGCGAAAAGTGAAGATCCGATCAATTTATACCATTATCAAGTATTGACAATTGCAAGGAAGTAATGATTAACGTAAAATTATGTAGAAATTTGTATTCTTATCCTATTGATAATAATGCAATATGTGAAGCTCAACTTTTAAAAACTCAAAATTTATGGAACTTCCTGAAAATTGCCAAATGATTTTAGTCTATGCACAAACTATAAAATTCAATTATTAAGTAATAATATTTGGTTACTAGCAGTAACAGATCAAACACTATTACAATAAAATGTGAAAATATTGATCCAATATCGGAAATAATTAATGTCAATTCAATAATGACTTTACAGCCTAGTTGCTCAGCTTTTATCGGAGCTACACGTGTACAAAGCTAGTATGCAGAAAGTTTCAGAATGGCACTATAATTATACTAATGTAATACGAGTACCATATACATGCTGCCAAGAATATCCCGAAAACTCGAATAAATATCTTAATTTAAAACCAATTAAAATAAGTCAATTAAATTTAGACGATTTAGAGATCTGAAACACAAATTGGATCAATATTCGCAAGAACTTGATGACTTAATAAATGAACCAGCAATTAAAAAATATTACCCTTGGTTTACTTATGTATCAATTACCTTAATTGTCATTGTAATTATTGTTTACATATATTATAAATGTAAAAAGCGAAAAAGGCTTATAAGATACGGAATTGAGACTTCACCCGGTGATCCACCTATTCCTCCACCTATTGAACTTTCAACCCTCAGGGGTAGGCTTTCCAAAATTTTACCTCGAAGACGCCCTAGCATTCGTATTGGCGAACCAATAGATGAAGGGGAAAGTTTAGAATTTCTCGAAAATACAACAGCCAACAAAAGTTGTGCCTAATAATTTTAATCTACTTATTATTTTATATATTCGATTATATTATTACTTATAACCAATAATTAAATCATTAATTTTGAATAATGTATTAGAAAAAAATAATAACATTTTAAGTTTTTGAAAAAAAATTACTGCATTTAAGCACTAACTTTTTCATAAAAGGGGGAGTTGTTATATATAAGAATAATATTACTTATTTTAAATTATAATTATTAATATTTTATTTTATTAATTGTAATGGATGAAGGTATTTACCTAAAAACCGTAAACAACGGAAATTGCGTATTTACGCTTATCATATTTCTTTTGCGTCTTAAAAATATCAACAAGTGTCCTTTTTGCTGACCATGTTGTTTACAATCCTTTTTTGTTATTTATAAAAATATGGTGAATATCCATTTTTTGCATCATGGCCTACGTGACTACGAATCGTTCTAGAAACGTTTATTGCGCAGTTAGAAACTATAAATACATTCATCCACAAGAGAAGCTAACTCAGTAATTATTGATACTCTTTACTTTAAACTCTGTACTTTTGACACGTAAATTTAGTCTTTAAAATTAACTATTAATTTTTATTTTAAAATAAAAATAATCTTTTTTAAAAAGAGTTTTAACTCGGCACCAATATAACATACATATATTCGGAATCAGCATCAAATTTTCTATCAGAATCCCACACGTTCGGCGAAATTTGCTCCAGTAAAATGACAACTTTATTTTCCGTTGCGATAGCCTATATCTCCGTAACGGCTATTTGAAAACCCATAAACATACATATATTCGGAATCAGCATCAAATTTTCTATCAGAATCCCACACGTTCGGCGAAATTTGCTCCAGTAAAATGACACAGTTGTGGTTAGTTGTGGTTAGTTGTGATTAGTTGCGGTTAGTTGTGGTTAGTTAAAGTTTAAGTCAAAACTGGTACGGGACAAATTTTCTATCAATATTTTCCGCTGCGATACCCCATATCTCCGTAACGGCTATTTGAAAACCCATAAACATACATATATTCGGAATCAGCATCAAATTGTCTATCAGAATCCCACACGTTCGGCGAAATTTGCTCCAGTAAAATGACAACTTTATTTTCCGTTGCGATAGCCTATATCTCCGTAACGGCTATTTGAAACCCATAAACATACATATATTCGGAATCAGCATCAAATTTTCTATCAGTCCCACACGTTCGGCGAATTTGCTCCAGTAAAATGACAACTATATTTTCCGCTGCGATACCCCATTCTCCGTAACGGCTTTTGAAAAACCCATTAAACCAATTTTCATACATTCGGAAAAATCAGCGTTCAAATTTTCTATCGGAGAAATTTTTCCCCACGTTCGGCGAAATTTGCTCCGTAAATGACACTATATTTTCCGCTGCGATACCCCATATCTCCGTAACGGCTATTTGAAACCCATAAACATACATCATTCGGAATCGCGTCAAATTTTCTATCAGAATCCGACACGTTGGCGAAATTTGCTCCAGTAAAGTGACACTATTTTTCCCTGCGATCCCCATATCTCGTAGGCAATTTGAAAACCCATAAACATACATACAGGGTGACAATTTAAAAACTTGAAATGCGATATTTTAGGAACGAAAAAATGAATCAAAAACCCCTTAAAACAGTTTCTATAAAACTAAGGGGGAACAAAAACAAGCATATTATCCCACCCTTATCAGCAACCCCTTGGACAGGGTGAGATAGACTCCTAGAATCTTAAATAGAAAGGGGGGTCGAGTGATACATCATTTTTAAGCTCTTGGAAAATGCTTTCCAATGATACCTTAGAAAGCTACATTTCAGAAAATTCTTCTCTGTTTATCAAGGAAAACAATAAATAAAACAAAATTTTGAAATTGTTTATTATTATTTAATTAAATTATACAAAATGATTACTACTGATATACTGGCATGTCTCTTAAGAATTCCAAACATGTCAAGCCCACAGGTATTTTGAATTGGTTTAGTTGCTATGATTTTTTGCCGAAAAAACGGGTTGTTTATAAATTGCATTTTATTATCACAAAATTTACTTTAAAAGTAACTTGTACTAGTAGTATTATTTTAAAAACAGTTGACTTTCGGTTCAGTTTAAACGAAAAGAAGGCACTTCTTATCTTTAACAATGGTGTACAGCACAGCTGAACGTGTAGACATTATTTTCATTTATGGTTCCCAGGATAAATGTTTCTTAAGGACAGCTCAACGTTTTAACGAAAGGCATCCAGGCCAAAATGTAAGCCCGGAGTATGTTCGCCAATTAGTAGCCAAATTTGAAGAAACTGGTTCTGTCGCGAATAACAAGAGAAATCAACCGAGACTAGTCAACGAAGCAGCGCAAATTGAAATTCTGGGTCAGTTTGCAATGAATTCAACGCTATCAACTCGTCAAGCGGCTCTAGCAACTGGATTATCTCGAGAATCAATAAGAAAGGTACTTAAATTTCACAAGTTTTATCCCTATAAACTGCAGATACTGCAAGAACTTAGTGACGACGACCCGGACAGAAGAATCCAGTTTTGTGAAATAATGACAGATAGAATTATGGCAGAACCTCAACTAGTTAAAAATATTTGCTTCAGTGATGAGTGTATCTTTTATTTAAATGGGCATGTTAATAAGCAAAACTGTCGTTACTGGGATAACGAGAACCCACATGTATTTAGAGAAGGGCATACCCAGTACCCCCAGAAAATTAATGTTTAGGCTGGTATATTGGGAGACGGTATTATCGGTCCAATATTTATACCAGGAAATTTAAATGGGGACATGTATGCTGAAATGCTACTGAGGTCTATCGAACCACTAATAGTGCGAGAATTAGAAAATCAGAGGGACATACACGGAAATTTATCTTTATTAGAACGCTTACTACATTTCCAACACGATGGAGCACCTCCTCATTATGTAGTTCCCGTTAGGCAATGGTTGGATGATCATTATCCTAACCAGTGGATTGGAAGAAGAGATCCTGTTGAATGGCCACCTAGATCCCCGGACCTAACACCTCTTGACTTCTTTTTGTGGGGTCACCTAAAATCTGTGGTTTATAAAACGCAACCTGAGTCACTAGAGCAACTCCAGAATAGAATATTTCAGGAATGCCGTGCTATATCCAGAGAAACATTTGTAAATGTACGTGAAGAGTTTGAAAATAGGCTTTATTATTGTCTTCAAAACAACGGAAATCATTTTGAACATTTAATTAAATAATAAGAAGCAATTTCAAAATTTTGTTTTATTTATTGTTTTCCTTGATAAACAGAGAAGAATTTTCTGAAATGTAGCTTTCTATGGTATCATTGGAAAGCATTTTCCAAAGCTTAAAATGATGTATCACTCGACCCCTTTCTATTTAAGATTCTAGGGTCTATCTCACCCTGTCAAAGGGGTTGCTGATAAGGGTGGGATAATATGCTTGTTATTGTTCCCCCTTAGTTTTATAGAAACTGTTTTAAGGGTTTTTTGATTCATTTTTCATTCTAAAATATCGCCATTTCAAGTTTTAAATTGTCACCCTGTATATTCGGAATCAGCATCAAATTTTCTATCAGAATCCCACACGTTCGGCGAAATTTGCTCCAGTAAAATGACAACTATATTTCCCTTGCGATACCCCATATCTCCGTAACGGCTATTTGAAAACCCATAAACATACATACATTCGGAATCAGCGTCAAATTTTCTATCAGAATCCGACACGTTCGGCGAAATTTGCTCCAGTAAAATGACAACTATATTTTCCGCTGCGATACCCCATATCTCCGTAACGGCTATTTGAAAACCCATAAACATACATATATTCGGAATCAGCATCAAATTTTCTATCAGAATCCGACACGTTCGGCGAAATTTGCTCCAGTAAAATGACAACTTTATTTTCCGTTGCGATAGCCTATATCTCCGTAACGGCTATTTGAAAACCCATAAACATACATATATTCGGAATCAGCATCAAATTTTCTATCAGAATCCCACACGTTCGGCGAAATTTGCTCCAGTAAAATGACAACTATATTTTCCGCTGCGATACCCCATATCTCCGTAACGGCTATTTGAAAACCCATAAACATACATATATTCGGAATCAGCATCAAATTTTCTATCCCCAGAACCCCCCCACACGTTCGGCAAAAATTTGCCCCAGTAAAATGACAACTATATTTTCCGCTGCGATACCCCATATCCCGTAACGGCTATTTGAAAACCCATAAACATACATATATTGGGAATCAGCATCAATTTTCTAAGATCCACGTTCGGCAAATTGCCCCCAGTAAAATGACAACTATATTTTCCGCTGCGATACCCCATATCTCCGTAACGGCTATTTGAAAACCACCCATACATTTCCGAATCACCTTTTCTTCAGATCCCTTCAGCCGGAAGCTCCAGTAAATGACAACTATATTTTCCGCTGCGAAACCATATCTCCGGCATGTAAAAACCCCCATAAACATACATAAAATTTGAATCAGCATCAAATTTTCTCAGATCCCAGTTCAAAAATTTGCCCCCGGTAAAGCAACTATATTTTCCGCTGTGATACCCCATATCTCCGTAACGGCTATTTGCCAAAACATCATCATTGGAATCGGCGTCAAATTTCTATCGGGATCGACACGTTCGGCGAAATTTGCTCCAAAAAAAAGCAACTATATTTTCCGCTGCGATACCCCATATCTCCGTAACGGCTATTTGAAAACCCATAAACATATATATTTCGGAATCGCACCAAATTTTTCCCAATCGAATCCGACACGTTCGGCCCGAAATTTGCCCCAGTAAAATGACAACTTTATTTTCCGTTGCGATAGCCTATATCTCCGTAACGCTATTTGAAAACCCATAAACATACATATATTCGGAATCAGCATCAAATTTTCTATCAATCCCCCCGTTCGGCAAATTTGCTCCAGAAAAAATGAACGTTTGGTTAGTTGTGGTTAGTTGGGGTTTAGTTGTGGTCGTTGTGGTTAGTTGTGGTTAGTTGTGGTTAGTTAAGTTTAAGTCAAAACTGGTACGGGACAAATTTTCTATCAATATTTTCCGCTGCGATCCCCTATATCTCCGTAACGGCTATTTGAAAACCCATAAACATACATATATTCGGAATCAGCATCAAATTTTCTATCAGAATCCCATGTAGTGTACTTCTGCTTGCACTTGGTTCGTAGTATCTGGTACACGTCAAGAAGTCAAACAAGAGACTTTGTATAAAACATACTTTAATATAAATATATAAAAAATGGTATAAAACTTATCTTACTGCATCTAAATATATCTAATCGTATCTAAACGTATCTCATGGTATCTTAATCTTACTGTGTCTAAATCAAGTTATTATATACATATTTAAACATTAAACAAACATCAATTACTATACACAGTTTACAATAATATATCAGTCTTGTTATATAAACTAATATTAAATAATAACATAACATAAAATATATCTCTTATTAACCTTCACGGTCAATGGCTTTGATACGTGCAATAGACTGATGACCTAACAAGTACTAGGGACTAACCTTTCAAGTTTATGTCCTTAGCCTTTGCCATGAATCCATTACACCTTCCCCGCAAAGTTGAAAAAAAAATGTTTTCTGAACTTTTTTCATTCTACTATCTTATATACTACGTACAATTTAAAACTTAAAATAAGGTTTAATAATATTCTTATGTACCTCCTTAGGCTTATTATTTACATTTAAAACTACATTGGTATTCTTAATATCTAAAATTTTAAATGGACCTTTAAACAAAGGTGCTAATTTATTTTCTACATTTTTTTTTTCTATTAGGACCATGTCTCCGATTTTATAATTATAGCTATTGCATCTTTTATTGGAGTTTACGCTTAGTTTTTGAAACAATTAAGTTATTTCTTGCGTCATTCCACGCAGTCTGCAATCTAAATTTTAACTCAAATGGGTAATCCTCAAAATTATAAATAGGATCGATTTGATTAGTAAGGTTTGACGGGATTTTGCTTATTTTACCAAATACAAGCTCGTATGGTGTATAGCGTGTTGAGGTGTTTACCGTGTTGTTATATGAAAAACACCAATACGATACCCAGTCGCTCCAATTACTTTCTTTATATTTTGCCAATTGCATACGCAAATACGCACCCAAATGTTTATGTGAGTTTTCCAGACCTCCAAGCGTTTCATGATGGTATGCTGTAGAATTTAACTGTTGGATCCCTAATAGTTTACAAGCTTCCTTAAACGTGCTAGACATAACTTCCAAACCTTGGTCCGTTAGGATTTCACAAGGTATCCCATATCGTAGTATAAAATTTTCTACGAATGCCTTTGCTACTGTTTTAGCTTCCTTATCCTCTATTGGATATCCTTCCACAAACTTTGTTAAGTCGCACTGAAGCGTCAAAATGTATTTTTTATTTTGGCTATCCTCAGGTAGAGGGCCTACAAGGTCAAGTACAACCTTTTCGAATGCTGATTTAGCCGTACTTGTTATTACCATTGGTACCTTCTTCGGATTTGAATGCTTATACCTTTGGCAATTATCACAGTTTTTGACAAAGTGGCTTACGTCTCCTTTGAGACCTGCCCAAAAATATCGTTTCCTTATATTGTTGTACATGCGTTGTACACCCGCATGGCCACCTGTTGGTAACGTGTGAAAATCATTTAAGATTATATGTCTTAATTTTTTATCTGTTATACGTTCCGCATCCCGAACTATATTTATTTTTATAGTCAGTTCTAACATATGCGATTTACATTTACTTAGTAAATTTAAAAATTCTGCACTTTGTGCATTTTTTAATATATATATTTCCGGAATATTATTTTCTATGCACCATTTGTCCAGATGTCTCAACGATGTACCTAAGTCATACGCTGATCGACTGTTCTGGTAAAAATACATAGTTTGTGAATTCACATTGTAAATAAAATTATCACAGTACTGGTAAAATTGCAATTTTTTAAGTTTTGCAAACTCTGTTTTAGACACTATTTTTAATTCAATCGTGTCATTGGGACGTTTTAAAACCTCGGCTACAACAGGGTGATCAAGCCTATCGCCTCCGGTCTGTACGTCTTTCGTCTCCACGGTTGTGGTTAGTTCTGGTTTTGATTTTGGTTTCGGTTTTGTGTCAAAACCCGCTCTATCTCTAACTTGAGCTCTAGTTAACACATTCACACTCTCACATATTTTTTCATTCATTCCTTTTAAGTCTTTAGATTCTATGACTATACGCGATAGTGCGTCTGCTGTCACATTTTCTGAACCTTTGACATAATGTACCGTAAAATCGTACTCTTCTAATATTAACCTAAATTTCGTTAACCTGCTTGACGGATTTGTCAAATTAAATAAATAAATTAACGGACGATGGTCGGTTAAAATTTTAAACTTTCTGGCATAGAGATATGGCCTGAAATGCTTTACTGCCCATGTTATCCCGAGCAATTCTTTCTCTATCGTCGCATAAAGCCTTTCTGCCTTATTTAATGTTCTGGAAGCAAAGGCGACCGGTCTGTCATTTGAATTTGACAAAACCGCACCTAATGCGTATCCGCTAGCATCTGTTCTGAGCACAAACTCGTTTTCTTCTGAAAAATCTGGATATTGTAACAAGGAGGCTTTGCCAACGCCTGCCTTAGTGTTTCGAATGCATGTTTACACTCGTCTGTCCACTGAAAAGTTTTGCCTTTACGACTCAGACTATTTAACGGTTGGGCTATTTCTGCAAAATTCCTAATGAACTTCCTATAGTAATTAGCAAATGCGACAAATCGCTTTACCTCCTCCGTAGTTTTTGGAACTGGATAATCGACCATAGCTCAATTTTTTCTGGGTCTGGTGAAACACCATCTGCCGATATGATATGTCCTAGATAGAGAATTTCCTTCTTTAAGAATTCGCATTTTCTCGATTAAGCTTTAAGTTTGCTTTCCTGAGTCTCTGAAAAACTTTTAGCAAATTCCTGTTATGATTTTGTAAAGAGTTACCAAAGACAATTAGATCGTCTAAGTAGACAAAGCATGATTCATAGTTTAATCCAGCCATTGTCACTGTCATGAGCCTGGAGAATGCACTTGGGCTAATTTTTAGACCCATAGGCAATCTTTTCATCTGGAATTGCCCTCTCTGTCATAAATGCTGTGCACGGTCGGCTTTTAGGATGTAATTCTACCTGGTAGTATCCTTGCGCTAAGTCTAAATGAGAAAAATATATTGCTCCGGACAAGGAGTCCAAAATCTCAGTAATGTTTGGCAATGGAAACTTTTCGTCATCCCTTAACTTTTTATTGAGCATTCTGTAGTCAATCACTACCCTATGTGACTTAACACCATTACTATCTGCTTTTTTCGGCACAATTAGCAAGGGTGAAGACCATTCGACCTTGTTTCCTCAATGATGCCTTTTCGTAACATTTCGCCGATTTGTTTATATCTCCTCTTTTTGTGCATTGGAATCTGTATGGCTTGATATATACAGGTTGTGCATCTTCTTTTAGCCTTATTTTTTGCTGATAGGCATTGGTTACTGTTAAGAGATCTTCATCTAAGTGAAAAATGTCTGCATACTTAACACAAATGCTATGGATTGAGTTACTTT
Source organism: Listronotus oregonensis (assembly GCA_019359885.1). NCBI lineage: Eukaryota > Metazoa > Arthropoda > Insecta > Coleoptera > Curculionidae > Listronotus > Listronotus oregonensis. The sequence continues at coordinate 37,516 of JAHBCN010007941.1, forward strand.
CTTCGATATTTGCTGAAGGTGTCTGTATCAGATTAAGCACTTTTTCTACCCTTTGGACCGATATCTCACTTTTTTCAAACTTGCACACATCGTAATCTGTTAGTTTATTTAGCTTTGGCTGAAAATTTTTTACCCTAATTTCTCGTTCGTTTACATTCATTATTCGTACCGGAATTTCGTTATTTTCTGGTTTTACTAAGGTACTTGCTACAATTACTCCTTCACATATTAAATCATTCATCACAACCACTCATCTCTTTCATCCGTGTAACAATATTTAATTACTTCGCATCTCGGGGGAATTATAGTTAATAATCATATTTAGATTGTAGTGGCACTACATTTTGTATCCCATTCTTATTTTTTAAAGAAATTGAAAATGTTTCGTAATTAATTATTGCTGAATATTTAGAAAGAAAATCTACACCTAATACTCCCTGTATATGAGAATCGAAATTTTTTACAACAACAAACTTATTGGAAAATTTTTCATTCCTAATTGAAAAATTAATTTCTGTGGTACCGATAGCCAATGTTGATCCCACTATTCCTTTTATTTTTAGTTTTTCTCTAGTGTTTACTATTTCATTATTAATTAAAGAGTTATGAAAAATACAAGAAATGCTTGCACCTGAGTCAATTAAAACAATAATATTCTTCCATTATAATTAACACTTATGTAATTTAGCGCGTTTATATTGTAAACATGATACCTTGTTATTTTCGTTAGAAGAAAAAACTGCTTCGCGTTTGAACTTGTGTTTTTGTTTGTATTCAAATCGTCCTTGCTAGTGTCAGCACAATACACTCGGTTCGTCGGTCTGTTCCGACCTTGGCCATGAAACTGACCCCGACTTCGGTTGTTTTGTATGTACCTGTGGTTTTTAGTATTGGTTCTCTTTTGGTAGTTTAGATTAGCCTGTGGGTTTGGCTTATAATTATCAAAGGGGCGATAATTATTTTTTTACCTCTTCCCTGGTTATGTGGCCTGTAATTAAAGTTTTTTGAGCCTTTCATGTGAAACACATTAGGCTGAGGGTGTTTTGTTAACTCTTCTTCCCTAGCCGCTAAAACTGCGTCTTTTAAGTTTTGGTAATTCCTGGCCTTTACTATAGTCCTTAGTTCGTTACTCCTAAGTCCATTTGCAAAAGCGTTTACTGCAATTTTCTCGTTAATCCCTCGCAACACTCCCATTGCGGCTGTATTATTATCGGCCTGCGCTATCGTTAGATCGACCAATAGTGTCTCGATCAACTTTGCGTAATCGTCGATACTTCTGCCGTCTTGTCTTGCGTTATGTAATTGAGTTGATAAAACTGCTGGTGATTTTTTCGTTAACAACCGGTTTTTTATATCCCCTACTAGTTGTTCCACTGTACCATACGAGTTTTCTAACCGTAGTTTTGCATTTTGCGTTAATTTTGTTTTTAAAACGAAATTAATCAATAAGGTTTGCCCATTATCGTCGATAAGACTGTTATATAACTCAATTGCGTCAATTAACTGTTTAATGCTATTTTCCGTGTTATCCATAGATGGTAACAAAGATACCGCGTTCTTAAATCAAATTTTTCCCCATATTTATTTTCTCTATTACTATTATTTTCTAATTGTTCAGGGGTTATTTTCCTTAACAAATCTTTTAGTCTTTCGTTCAGGAGAGAACTGATTTAAAAAGGTGAGATTCAATAGCTATATTATAATCTGAATATGATTTTTTAACGTTTGGGTCGTCAATAGCAGATGCTTAAACCTCTTTTTGTATATTATGAAACTTATTTTCTAACTTCCCTACTTCTAGAATTAAATTATTTACTCTAATTAAATCTAGTCGGGTTCTTTTGGCTCTTTCTTTATAATGTCGCACAAAACTGAGTTTTCGTAAGCTTTTTAGCGAATTAAATACCATAATATTGTAATAAAATTAAAAATAATAATTTTCAGACTAATAAAAATGTTTTAAGAGCACTTAGGTCGAGCAGACTTTAACACAATGTTCATAAAAAAAAAAATATACAAATAATAATAATAAAAAATTTTTTCCTAATAACACATATATACTGCTGTCTGTGTTCTGGGTTGATCCTTGCTGTGGGGTTATTTCTGGTTCTGGGACTTCTCAAACTACGCTGGGTTCTGCTGCTGGAGTTTTGAAAACATACTTCTGGACAGATTCTTCTTAAGTTGCTTCCGATAGGTCTGCTTTATTTTTAGTAGAAACAGCAATACAACAACAACTGTCAATATATATAGTAGAACCTTACATCGGTAGGCACTTGGATCTTTCTTGTTCCACGATAAATTTGAATTGACTACCCAGAGTCGAATTTCCGCATGTTTGGAAATGATTTGCCCATATTAGCGTCTATTTACCATATCACTGGACGGTTTACCATATCACTGGACGGCACTTTTTTTTTAAATTTCAACATGTAACTGGCAGGGTCGCCATGTAGTGTACTTCTGCTTGCACTTGGTTCGTAGTATCTGGTACACGTCAAGAAGTCAAACAAGAACTTTGTATAAAACATACTTTAATATAAATATATAAAAAAATGGTATAAAACTTATCTTACTGCATCTAAATATATCTAATCGTATCTAAACGTATCTCATGGTATCTTATGGATTTAATCTTACTGTGTCTAAATAAGTTATTTATACATATTTAAACATTAAACAAACATCAATTACTATACACAGTTTACAATAATATATCAGTCTTGTTATATAAACTAATATTAAATAATAACATAACATAAACTATATCTCTTATTAACCTTCACGGTCAATGGCTTTGATACGTGCAATAGACTGATGACCTAACAAGTACTAGGGACTAACCTTTCAAGTTTATGTCCTTAGCCTTTTGCCATGAATCCATTACAAATAAATTACTGCAATTATTGAAAAAATAAGGTTTTTACGTTTAGAAAAGTTAAAATTGGTATATTAAAGGAAAAAAATCGGAACGTTCGACTTTGGTAGAAGTAATAATGGCTGTATTTAACAAATAAAACAGGCGAACGAGCAACTATAAGCAGTTTTCGATGTTCGCCTTTGGTAAATATTAATAACTGCACTTAAACAAATGCAGAAGGCGAACGAGAAAACGGAAGCTGTTTTCGGTTTCGCTCTTGGTAGAAGTAATAATATGTACTTAAAGAAAAAAAAAGGGAAAAGAGAAAACATAAGCTGTTTTCTACGTTCGCCTTTGATAAAGTAATATTATCTGTACTTTGACAAATTAAAAGGATGAACGAGGAAACATACGCTGTTGCCTACGTTTGCCTTTGGTAGAAGAATT
>JAHBCN010007942.1:0-40972 GCA_019359885.1 Listronotus oregonensis
AGGTATATTTTTGACAAGAAAACTGGGCAAAGAATTTTAGAGTGGAATGTTCAGGTAAATTGGCCCGTTATGCGGTACTTACCTACTTGACATTTATAAATAAGGTGTTTAATTTGAAAGTGTTATTAATTAAATTAAAAAAAACGATTTGTTTTGGAATTATTTTTTTAAATTCAAATTAAAATAATATTTTAATATTTACATTTTGAAATGATACGATGTCATTTTCAAATTCTAATTAGATAAATTTCTCAAGTTATAATTTTCTTTGGTCTCTAAAATTTAAGTTTATTTTAACATCCTTATCCAATTTCGGAAATGCAAACAATTTTTAAATAATATCAATTTGAAACTTTTTAATTTGTCAAGAAAATAAAATCACGGATGGTGGAATAAAAGGAAGAGTTAAATTGTGGTGGAAAACCCCACCGTTCTTGTAGAATAAGAGAAGGCAAATTTCAGCCCATATTTAGGTGGAAATAAAGCATTATCTCCAACGCATTTCTATTAAATAATCGGCATACTGATCTACAAATGTATTTTCTGGATAGGACATTAAACAAAAACGAAAGTCTTAACTTTTGTGGATTTAAATAAGTTAAACCAAAGGTATGTCTAACCATTTACCTACTTTGAGCCCAAATTTTTATAATGTGTTTCTAATCCTGGTTTAATTTTTTAAACCATGCTTTTGTAAGTGAAAGCGACAACCGTCAATATTTAATTTGGCCAAAAGCTGTCGATAGCTTTATGTATAGCAATTTCAAAGTCTACAAATAACTGGCAAAATATAATTCATACTGTCTAAATATTAGTCTTCAACAAAAAAAAAAGATTTTTATAAGTTTGTAGTTTTGTTAGGTAGCAAAAATAAAGTAGTGGCATGTAAAACGTTTTTTCCTGTTGTAAATAATTGAAAGAAAATTTTCAATGCGAAAATGTCCATCCAAGTACAAAGTTGAATTTTAATAAAGTTTTTATATTGGATTCACGAGAAGACAATAATGTTATTCTCGGGGCAATTTATAAATAAAAATGATTCACCTTTACAGGCAGGACTGTATGCTTGGACAACTCTATGTACTTCCATATTTTTCGGCAGGGGATGGTGAACTTGCGACGGCAATTGTAAATGTTTTTTGTATTTATTTAATCACTGAATGTTAAAGCTTCGGAAGATTTGTAGAAAGATGTTTCTAATTACTTTAGAAGGTTTTCACTGATTCTTCTTGGCTTTGCGTTTACAAGCGTTTGAAATAATTTGGAATGTAACTTCCTGATGTCAGCTTCAGATTTGTTGTAAGTCGCTTCTTAAAAGTTAAGTCAGGGCCAATAGTAAAACTTTAGCGGGACATTTCAAATTTTTACTGCACCTCCAATAAATTACCGCTCTTCAACTTTTAGTTTTGGAAAATAGATGATTTTCCAACGACAAAAATCCATCCAGTTCACTTTATTAAACCGGTACAGGTGTCATTTTAAAAAAAACAATATGAGACTGGACTATGCAAAATTTAAATATTATAAAAATATATGTACTATTAGCCTTCAAGATGAAATGGAAACTAAACTAAAACAATTTTTAACTCCCCCAAATAGCCCAAATATTTTAAAGCCCATATTTTCCCCTTTTATTATGAATTGATCATTAAAAACTAAACAAAGTGGGCGGCGCCCTTTCCCCTAGTTCTTGCCATCCTGTTCTCTTAACAGGTTAAATGGTCATTTAGTGCCGAATTTTCCCGGAGATCGAACCGTTAGAATAACCGATACGCCGGTTTTATACGGGTTTGCCAAAGAACCGTGAACTTCATCAACAGCGTTCGAGTCTACTGGGTTTTCGGACTTGCCTTTTCTCTAACCAGCTGGGGGGGATTAAATCATTAAAAAAAAGCAGGCAGGATGCAATGGCGATTTTCCACTTTTGTAATTTAAATGTTAATTGTAATGATTTGGTTGAATCTATTAATTTCCATATTCCACTAGAGCCACTAGAATCGACTAAACAGCTTTTTTGATCAACTTTAAAAAATTATAAGCAATTATTGAATTAATTTATTTTCGTAAGTTTAATTAGTTTTAAGAAGCAATATGGTTGTTTTTAATTTTTTTTTTTTAAATCGGGATATTTTCCTTTATTTTATTTTATTGAATGAAATGTATAAATATTATTTTTAGTTTTTAATTTTGTTGTACATTTGAAAATTTTAATTTCTGTAGGTATGTACATTGAAATAGAAATAAAAATTAAAAATCTTTTTCCAGGTTGAAGCTCTTAAATTATTCATTATCGTTTATGAAAAACACCTAGAAACAATTAGGATTACTCTTTTAAAAATGCAATACATTTTTGTTGTTGTAGGTGTTTTTGTTAAAGAAAAATGAATTTTTTTAAATAAGAAATGAAAATGGAACTTATCCACCAGCTGAAAATGTAAACTTTCAATATCCCGTTAACTTGCTTGGTATTTTATTCATTGGAATTTATTTAATTGGAACTTTTTGCAGTGGCCTGTGTCAATTGGGCATTGTGAATATATTTTAGCGGCTTATGACATAATCCATTATCGCAATAGTTTTACATTTGAATTTTAAATGTTTGAAGCTTTATATTGATTTTCATAAAAATATCTGGCAAAAGTATTAAAGGTTATTTTAAGCCAAAAAAAAAAATAAACCTTTATTTTTTAAATATATGCATGATAAATATGTGGAGAAAAATATTGCAGGGGTAATACTGTATTTTCTTTATGAGATTGGTTTAAGGTTCAGCTTGCTTTTAAACAAAGGAGACAAAAATCAATGTACCATGGTTTCATGTGTTAATATATTTGTATAATGAAGTATATAATTACCTGAAGAAAATCCACTATTTTTAAATGCGCTATTGAAATTATTAACTTGGGTAGGGTGTTTTTTAAATTGGGTAGACCTAACTGCCCATGACTGTTGAAGGCAAATACCTAAAAAAGGGTCTTTATTAGCCTTTTGCAATGTTTTTTTTCTTAAATAATGTTACCAACACAATTTTCCAAAATAAATTTTAATTAGGATCTTTGGAAGAATTTTTTAGTATGAAGATACTAAAAGGTATTAAAAGCCAAAAGCAAATAAATTATTGGAAATGTTTCCTTATATAAAACTATTTTCATGCCATAAAAACTTATTTTAATATATAACATGTTAAGGAATAGGTTAGGGCAAGACTACCTTGATTTTTGTAGGAAAAATAACATTTTTATTTTTTTTAATCTGAATTTGCAAAAATTACCCTTTTTATAAATTACCTAACATCATGAATTTGACATGTTGAGGGTGAGGTCAATATATTTTCCGATGTTTGTTTTAAAATCTAATTAAAAAAAAGAAAAGTTATAATACAAAATTTATATTCGTTGTTAAACTAATGTTTGACGACTAGTGTTTAACGCCCCGGAAAAAAACTTTTTTTTTCGAAAAAAGCGTTTCTTTCCGGTTTCTTTAAAGGATCGCCCAAAATATGGAAAAATCTAGTTTCAATTTTGTTTAATCTTTAATAACAAAAATTTTAAAAAAATAAACAAAACATTATCAAACACTTAAATGATAATGCATCCATAAACAACAATCCAAAAATTTAAAAACAAAGTCTTAATGATTAAAAACGTAATGAAACATAAACACACCAAAACTTATTCAAATTTTCGTTATCACCTAAAACTCTTTCAAAACTTTCTTCGTCAAATATATTGTCGCATCACATTGGAGGTTCAATGACTAAAATTTAATAAACCGATACAAAAAAATAATATTAAAAAATATTACCAAAAATCCCCAAAAAAGTTTATTAATTAACTAAGTACAATAAAAAAAAAAATTTTTCTAATTGATCGTTTTTTTTTTTTTGGGAAAAAACGGTCTCTTTCTGTTTTTTTTTTACACTCGCATGCCACATCAAAAGCCAAATTTCTCTCAAAGAAAAAAAGTTTAAAGTTCAAAAACCAAAAAAATTTGATGGTATTTTTTTTAAAATTTAAAGGGATTCCTATAAGGTAACTTTTACTCTTTAAAAATTAATTTTTAACTCTCTCGTATACCGTAACATTTTACACCGCTTCAAGGGTAATGTTTTAGTTTAAGGGGTATTCAATCTAGAAAGTTTAAAAAAAACCTTTTTTTTTAATAGTATAGATTTAAAAATTTCTTTTAAAAGATTTTTGTTTAAATATTCGGATTAAGATAAAAAGACGATTCAACCGGGGACCTTGAATAAAAAATTTGTTATATTTACGCCTATTGTTAGATAAAAACTTAATTTAAACTTTCCCCTAAATGATCAGAGTTAATCTTCTAAAAATAAATTCAAGTTGTCTAAAATTACAAAATCCCTTTTTGCTGCAGACTTTCCACCTTTGTATAATAAAACGTAATTTTGATGATTTAAAAAAATAATTAAGCATTTTTATAAATACTGAATATTAATTTTGTAATAGTCTTTGTAAGAGAAATCTTTTCTATAATTAAACTGAAGGGAACGATTACGACTAAGCACATGCAAAATACCAACTTTGATTTCAAATTTACTTAGAAACCATAGTCCTAAATGAATAAAAAATAAAATTTTTTATTCTAGTTTTTTTTTGGCATATTTTTGTCAAGGTGGTATACACTTTTTTACTTGGGCTCTGTTATACTTCAAATCATATTACAATGTGTTGCTTAAATAACTATTTACAATGTTTTCTTTGATACATTTTCAAAATAATTGTGGTACCTCAGTCAAGTTTTTTTACCCCCAGTCCGTTGACAAGGATGCACCACAAGTAACAGATAAATCACTTTCAAACATTAGGTTTGACAATCTAGGTATTTATGTGTTAACTGGAAGTTCCAAAATTGAAAATAAATTATTTTTTTATTTAAAAATAGACAAATATTTTTTGTATTTTTATACTAAAAGTGTAACTTATCCCAAAGGCATTTAAAAGTTAAATAATCTTATCTTGAGATTTATCATGACTTTCTAAACAGTTTTGAGCGCCCTATCGACGCTGTCATTTGAACTAGAAAGGAGTCAAAAACTAAGAATGGTACAGCTTGACCATGGATCATTTTTGGGGTCGCTGAACCAATTCGAGGTTTGACCCATTCAATCAAGGGCATTTTAAGTTTAAATTCAAAACACCGCAACCAAATTTGATAAGGTATCTCTTTTTTAGGTCCTGAACACGAATCCGTTCTCTGAAAATTTTCAGATATGCCTTCAAATTCTTTGACTATAACCCGAGGGGTCAAACTAACAGTTCAAAATTTTAAAGACCTCAAAACATAAGTATACATTCTTCAAATTTGGTTAGATTTTTTCGATTTGCCTTTAAATGCCCTAGAACCTGACATGATGGGGTCAAACTGACCGGTTCAGTTCACCGACCCCAAAACATGAAGACCATGGTCAAACCTTCAACTTTTTTATTTTTTTTGGGGTTGTGAATTTTAACAGTGTGGTAAACATCCTTTGAAACAATTTAAAACTTTTTTTTGGTTATACCTTTTGGGTTACATGCAAACTTTAACTTTTAGGGGATGTCAAAATAAGTCTAGTGTTTCATTCTTTTCCTTCAGCACCCCTAACGGAGTACAGGGTCCAAAAATCACAATTAAATTCTTGGTTTTAACTTTTTAACCACTAGGTATATTTAATAAAATTTAGGTTTTCTTTGGGAATTTTATCGAAATCGACATTCAATGGCTCTTTAACGTTTTAAGAAAATAAGTGGTTATTTTTAACTAACTTTGTACATATTTCACCTAACGACATCTTGACCAGTTTGATCTATAGATCTCTCAGCAAGCAAGTTGAAGGTGAAAATTCTAAAAATCTTAATACCATTCAGTAGGCATTTAAACACGAATGGGTAACAGACGTCAACCCATCTCCTAAACGGGCAAAGCATATCCCCCATTACGGTGTCACAGACTTACCGGACACCCTTATATTTTGAAAAGTGTTCTTTATTATCCCTAATATTTTTGAACAAAGAAAAAAAGTTATGATTTTTGGAAATAAAAGCACAATTTAAAAACAACGTTAATTCAAACTAATGGTATTTTTTTTTTCAAAATATAAGGCGATAATAAAATATTAACATCTTTTAACGGGTAACCCAAAATCTAAAGTTTTTCCATGGACTGGATCACTTCAATAAAATTTTTTTCTTCAAAATAATTAAGGAAATTTAATATTGATAATTGATCCCATTAAAATTCATGGGAATCCTTTCCCACTCGACAATGAACTACCCGGATTAAATTGCTAACAAAAAAAAACCCCTGTTTTAAAAAAAACAGCATAGAGGAAAACCACTTATTTATTTTTTTTTCCCCCAACTGTTTACCTAAACCCCCAAGGGTACCATAGTATATACCTTTTCCTTATAACTCCATGTTCTAACACAACAGTGTTTCAAGTCTGGTAACCATGTTAACCTCACTATCTTCGGGCCCTTTTTAGGTACTTTATCTCTAGCAAACTTAAATCAAAATAAAAACAATAAAAACAGAAACCTTTAAAATAAACCATGCCACACATTGAACAAGTCCTACTTTTGCCTTCCTAAAAATGTTATTGCCTTCTTTATTTTTCCTTATTCCCAAAGCAACTTTAAAATTTTTAAAATAAAACAAAAGAATTAACATAAAAATTAGCACTTTCTTTAGGAACATTATTTATTGTTGATTTTTGAAAGACCATTTTTTTCTATATGTTAAATACAAAATTTTGTTCACATTTTAAGTAAATCAGGATTAATTTATGTTTATTATTATATGTATGTTTTCGAAAAATTAATGCAAAATACTTTTATTAAAAAAAATATAAAAAAAATAAAATGCATGAGGAAAATGTAAATTTAATGTGGTAGCTCTTGTTTCAAGTTTTTTTTTCTTAAGTATTCTTTGATTCAAGGGAAAAAAAAACACAAGATGGTTTCAAATTTTTGGTTAACATAAAAGCCAAAATATAGCCCTTTTTAGTCCTCATTGGTAACCCTGTTCAATTTAATAACTAATTAAGTTTGGAAATAAACCTAAATTAAAAATTTAAAAAATAAATTTTAGTGCTGTCATTATGTGTTTAAATAATAAAAAACGGCATTTAAAATTTAAAAACGAATACCAAAATCCTCTGTTTCTTCGGCTTCTCTATCACGCCTAACTATTTTTAAATTCATTTGGAAAAAAAACTTAGTTGAATATCAGTGTATTATAAAGATTAAACGCATTTTATTAATTCCAAAACGTTCATCGTTCAAAATCAAAAATTTACAAGGTTTAACCAAAAATCTTTTTTTAAAACCCTTAGAATATCCATTTGACAACAAAAAAAAATTTCAACCATTTTGTCTTTCTCAACATCATGGTTGGGAAAATTAGAATCAATTTAGACTTTTTCTAATAAAGATATCTTTTTCCTTGGTTCAAAAACTTCAGTGCACTGGAATATTTAAAAGGCTACGCGCTACTTAAGAAGACTTAGGGACATAATTTCCACAACTATTGTAATTAAATATTATTTTTACATACTGTTCTGCGGAAAATCCTCCCAGCCAAAATAATGTTTATTTAGATAATTAAAAAATAACCCTTACATTGACTTAAATTTCTCAGCAAAATTAGAAAGACAAAACATATTTGCAAAAAGGAATATTTGTGCCGAACTAAAAACTTTTGCCAACTTACAGTACTGGAGGGGTACACCAAATGTTTTTATGCAAATGGGACAACAGAACCAGGCACCAACATTAAATTTTTAAATTACCGTTACGTGAAAACATCTGCCTACAAAACGCCCTTAATAATCCTTGTAGGCAGCAGAAAATTTATTGACCTCCTTACAAAAACAAGACCTTTAAAAAATTTTGTTAATCCTTTAATACAGAACATTAGCGTGTGTGGTGAAAAAACCAGAAAAGGAATTTTATTCGGCCGCAAATAAAAGAAATTTTTAAATGCAAGAGAAAATAGTGTGAACCCTTTAAAAGGTATGTAGCTACCCTAGATAATAATAATGGAGAAGTACACAAATCTATTAAGACACTTATCCAATCTTAAGGCGGCGACTGACTTGTAATAAAGGAATGTAAATATCGAACATTCACGAAGTGAAAGAAAAACTGCCCGTTCTCGGCGAGCTTCGCGCTCGCCCTGCCCATCGGGTTGTCGGTTTTTCCGAATCCCTTTGAAGTGTTCGGCGCTAGTCAATGCGAATCAGTTTGTTCGTTGGGAGTATAGAAAGTCGTGGTTTTTTCCTATTTTATTATTTAAATTAAATTTATTTCCTGGGTTTTTCATTTTGTGTGAATCAGGATGCAGGGATCATGAAAAAACCCTGCTTTTTATTGACAAAATAGCAAATCTTTTGGGATACCCGTCATAAGGATTATTTTAAAAAAAAAAAAAATTACGATGGAAGGAACTGGCGGATGAAATGGGGATAGATGTAGAAGAAGTAAAAAATGACAGCCACTGGATCGTTTAGAACAAAGTTATAAATGAAAAAGCAACGGAACTTTCTATCACTGTTATCGCTTTTTGGAAGTGTCCTTTGGCCACTTTTGGTCCGATCAAGAACAGAGTTAAAAATATGTTACTCATTTGAATGAAGTTTTTGTATTAGCCTGTAAATTCTTGATTTTTAAGAATGCTTAAAAAGTCTGTTCACGTTTTGTTGTCTGCTTTTGTACAAATTCGTTACCCAAACGTTTTTTTTTTTTTTGCCTTTAAATAACAAAGCATACGAAATAAACGCGACCTCCATGTTGACATTTTCAAATGTGAAAAGCGAATGGTGGATCACCGTAAACCGACATTCAAACGCGAATATTTGAGGGTGGTGATGAAATGAACGGGTTGCTGTAATGTAATGCTCTGCGGAAGTTTATTAAAATTGACCAGTTCAATTTCCCTATGATTTGTTTTTTAAAAACCAAAACCCAAAGAATTCTCATTATCTTATTTAATCTACAGTTAAACCATTATCACATAAAAAGTTTACTAAATCTTTCATACAACCGTAGCTATCTCCACTTCAACTCAAACATTCCACGTTTGGTTGTTGGAACTATTTTATTATGGTATAAGGACGAAGGTATTGCACAAGGTTGACTAGGATCCAACTGGATTGTCAGTCTTTAGGATTTCCGTTGGAAAGGTGTCTACGCACGGATGTAGTGAAAATTATCTAAAAAGAAAAATAGGTAAAAAAATAATGATGAAGTAGTCCCATCTCCTACTAATTCTAAAATTATACTCATTTACTTACAAATACTATGGAGACTCCCCCTATTTACCTTATTTTCTAATTCACTACTTATAACTAAATTTTCTTTTTTTCTGTGCCTACCTATTCGAGGTAGTCCTCTTACATATCTGTGTTGTACCAACTGATTTTACAAGATATGGGGACCAGGCTTAGTGCCTTCCGAAGCACATGGGGGGGTTTACTAGGCAGAAATTTACACAGTGGTTTCCATTCCTTCCACGGGCTTGAAAAGTCCAATGGACAATGCGGGAATCAAGTATTTAGGTTAACTTAAAATCAATTAACACAATACCCACATTTTTTGTCTTCGAAAATTATAAATATGTTAAATAAATAATATGTCATTTATGAAAAAACGTAACAAAATTAAAAACTTTTAGAATTGTCAGCTTTTTAAACCAAATTTCAGGTTTAGTTTTGATTTTTATTTTTGTTTTAATTCCATCTTGACAATGGTGGCCAACCCACCGCGTAGATTAATTAATTTTTTTTTGGTTTTTGGTTTTTTTTCTTTTTCTGTTTCAGGCGATTTGGTTTCATAGGGATCAATGCTGAGCAGGCTCAGTTTTACCCCGGGACCTAGCCCGGGGTTGGTTCCATTTTTTAAAAAATTTTTAAGGCAAGAAATCACAACAAGAACATACTAAATACCTATAACACCTCATTAAAAAAGAACGTTTTTTTCACCTTTTCATTGCCAATCAGGTGAACAATGGAATGTAACTTTTAACAACACTGAATCTCCCAAGTAACTGGGTAGTTGTTATTGTCTTCGTTGACAGTACGCCGTTCGAATTTTTTTTTTTTTATTATCTATTATATAAAGTGGAAAATAATCAAAAATCTAAAATTAGCTGGAAGTTGTATTTAAATCAATTGTTTTAAATTGTTTTACTTACAAGGACTGTATCTGCCAAAATACCAATAAATAATAATTTCAATATCTTTAATTGTAAACCAAGTATTACAAAATTTAAAAATGTTTTGTTTTCTTTTCCTTGGGAAGTCCAAGAAGGGTAAAGACCAAGTATAACGTATCGGGTGTCCAAGTAAAGAAAAGGGTAGTTTATTAACACAGGACTTTGATAATTAATGCTAGATGTAACGTTAGTGTTAAATAACCCTGGGGTTATATAACCCGGATGCGTTCGGAATTTCATAAAAAAACTGTTTCGAAATCCATTTGCTCGAACCGAACTAAATGACAACAAAAAAAACCGACACCAACCTTTATTTACGTTTGGGTTATTTTGTTGTCTAAAGTAATATAAATATAAGAAGGTCCCAATCCGTAGATGGGAAATGGTTGGGCGGCCCCGATGGTCTTGCCCATAATTGCGGAAGTTGGGATAAAATAATTTGGTGCAAGACACACTCGTGACGGCGCGACGCGACACAATTCCATCATGTATTGCAGGATTGGAATACCTTTTATATATTATCTTAGTCTAAAAAACACGCTTGTTATTTTTTTCTCCGTGGCAAAGCGTGGTGGAGTTATATAACTCTTGGGTTATATAACTGACGCCTCATCATAGCACTGATTATGTGATTTGGAAAGAAGAAAAGAAGATTCAGGCAGCAGGTTCCCAGTTTGATCTTTAGTTTGAAGGAACGAATCAAATAAGAAGTTTAGGTATTTCAAATGTGTCAGTAGCACTCCATTAGTCAATGGAAACTCTAGGTTGAAATTATATAAGCCAACACCCCGTCGGTGGAAGAAAAAAAAAGCCTTGTGAGAATGGACATTCATGGAGGAATGGCACTGATTCAAGAAAAACTAAGAGTTGTGGCGGATATCATTTCTCAAACATGAAATAGTTTTCCAAACAAGATCTGATTTGGGATACAACAGAGTGTACAGATCAGAAGGAAAGAATTTTCCTGGACCCAAGCAAAACCTGTGGTTATGGATATAATGTTTTTGTCAATGAAGGTTATTCTCGAAAGTAACGTCCATGGTTTGAGTCTTGGTTCTGCAAAACTTGGTTGCTCATAAGTAAAGGATGGTAATGGAAGACTTTTCGCGACATTGTACATAATTATGTTTTTAAACTATTAAACGAAAATATTCTTGCTGTCCGGATCCAGTATCAATTAAAGAAAGGTCCCGTTTAAGAGATATTATAACCCTGCCTTATTTTCAAATCAGGCTTAAGAAACTAACAAATCATATCGTTAAACTTTTACCCTTTTATTAGATTTGGTATGTATCCACAAATTTATGACCGGCAAAAATGCTGGTTGTATTTAAAGGAGTAAGCAGACCAGCAATGGCGCCCAATGACTGCGGCAAAATATTTTGGGCAGGGCGTTAAAAGGAATTTGGTCCAAATCAAAACAATTTTTATGTATTATTCTACATTTGAGGAAACAGTCTTAAGGTATCCATTTAGGGGCTGCCACGCGCGGTTTTTCGTTATCGTTGCCGCAGAGAGTGGATAAAACCGGTGAGGCGGTGCGCGCGGGGCGAACCCTGCCATGGTCAACCAGGTTTGGACCCTCGCGCCCCCGGCGGAACTTAAATGAATAAGCCTTTAGAGCTAAAAGCAATACTTTAGTTCTTTCCCTATTAATCGCTTATTTGACCAATCAAACCTCAAGGCCTGTGGGTTCGCCATCCCTAAAAAGACCTATTCCAATTGTTGGACGATGATTCTGGTACATAATAAATAAATTACTTTTATCTTTACAAACAAAAACAAAAGAAACAAAACAATAATGTATCAAAAATATTAAAATTTTAAAAACTTACCTGCACCTTAAAATCAAGATCTCAGTCAAACTTGCCGGAGAATTAAAAAATCTATAAAACGGTTTAGGAAAAACTCATTTTGTAATATCTTTCCGAAAGCTATAACAGCTTCTGGGTTGCAAGCCCCGGCTTTTGACGGAGACTTGATGTTCCAATGGGCCTGGCAACCATGTTCACAGCCAAAAAATCGGGAGATTGGGAGGAAATTCCTGAAATAAATTAAATTGTGATAAGATCCCAATCTTTATTTTCTATTTATTGGTTAATATTCTGGGTATTTAAGATGTTCAAATTTAAAGAAATATACCTGTTAGGTTTAATTTTTAAAATTTATTTAAATAAAATTCAAAACAAAATTAGATATTACCTATTTTCTTATTTTGTAACATGTATCATTAATTGTAAAAAAGTAAAATATAACAAACATAAAATTAAACAGTGATTGGAAAAAAATAATTGAGGCATATATTGGGGGCTTTAAAAATATTTTTTCCTAGCCGTCTTAATTTACTACCGAAGCAGAGAAGCCTCCTGGGCTTTTTGCCTAATCTTTCATTTTCTTTTACCAATCTTTCCATTAGTCTTGTTCCTTATACAATTTATTTTTTATTCAAACTAATACTTACAGAGTAAAACTCCAAATAGTACAACAACAAAAACATAAAACAGTTACAGATCGAATATTAATTACTATTTTTATAACTTTGAAATTTTTATTTCTCTTTTTTAAAACTCTAAACTATGCCTAAAAATATCAACAGATTCAAAATATCTGTAATTGTTTAAAGTCGGTGGAAAATCTTTTGAAACCGTAATTCGTTGAAAAACACTGGGAAATAGTTGTCTGGATCTTGTTATTTTGGGTATGAAAGGGTATCAAAGATAATAACTTGTCGTCAATCTGGCCTTGTTAACTTGAACAAGAAAAGGCATGCATTTTTCCTACGGAGTTCAAGGCCACACCTGCCAAATAGTTCAAGTATGGTAAATTTAACGGAAATCGCAACTTAAATAACAAAATTTTAAACTTATTTGCCTGTTCTAAACGTTAATGAAGTTATAGACTGGACACCATATAATACTATTATTTCCAAGATACTACGAACAAGACTATTATATAATATTTTTGCTTTAATATCAAGTGTTTGAACAGGTGTGAAAACCTAACATTCTTTGTTGCTTTTAAAACTATAGCATCTATGTGTTTATTAAAAGACAAATCGCTACTAAAATTATCCCAGATCGTTAAAACTAGTTACAGTATCCAACCAACACCATCTTTGGTTTGGTATATTAAAGGACTCTTACATTTATAAAAGGCATCCTCTACATTTGGTCACATTTAGTTCTAAACAGTTCACAGACAAATTGGACAACTTTTTTCCCTGAATATCTCACAGTCCCTAAAGAATTCACAGGATAAAACAACTTTCGTCGGCGTATAGTAAGCATCCCTTTTTAAAACCGTTGTAACCTTTTTGGAAAAACAGAACGGGACCCGGAGAGCCCTGAGGCATCCGAGTAACATTTATCTCACAGACACCACACTATAATCTTCACAATTGCTTGGACCGGTGAGATACGACTCAATCCATCTAATATATGGTCCAGATTCAGTGAGGCTTTGAAAAGAATCCATGGAACCCACAAAACCTTCAAGGTCCGTGTAAAACAACTCCCTGTGACCCATTCTGCACTCCCACATAATCCTGAATATTCCAAGATTAGTCGCAGTCGACCATTAGAAGAATCCATGTGACGCGGCGAATATATGGGTTGCTTTCAAAAAGTTCATCTGTTAGAGGACTCAAACACCTTTGACATAATCGGCAGCAAAGAAACACCCGATAATTTTTTATTCTTTTCTTGACCCCGTTTTAAAACGGGAACAACCAAGAATTTTCCATAAAGTTGGAAAAACCCTGATCGGATAATTGGATATCTCGCAACGGATTCGACAGGGATTCACAAAGCCCCGAAGAAACGACAGGTATTCCATCGATCCAGTATTTATTCTTTGAGGTTCTTTAGTTTTTGACGAACTTTTATGGTAAACCGGATTAACATGACAAATTCAGATTCGGACACCGCCCCCTTTGGATTTGAATACTTTCTATAGCAACTTCAAAATGTTCCGCGAATAACAATATTTTTTGGTGATGTGATTGTTTGATTGTTAAATTCCATATTCTTTGGAATGCCATGGTTTTTTTTTTTATGAATTGACAAATGACCAGAAATACTTTATATTCTCTGGGATTTTTTCTTGTTAAAATATACAAAAATAGCTTAATTGTTAATTTTAGATTCCCGTAGGGGGGGAATATTCCAAATATTCCCAAGTTTTTGAAGATTTTCCTCTGGTAAGCCTATTTTTTTGGATAATCGATTTTTGTTTCCACAGTATACCATCTAGGATACTTTTGCCTTTTTTTTCTTTTTGGGACAAACTTTTTTATGCCTTCCTTGTAAGATACGGAAAAAACTGTCCACTGGCGACTGTCAAGTCTGTTCCCGAGACTGGTTGGTTGATATATTCCGTGGGTTCATTTTCGGTTGCCCAAATAATATTTTCTTTTTGTTTTTTCCCTCTCCCTTTTTGGTCCCCATTGATGAGCCTTTTGTGTAATGTCCTCTTAGGTTATGTTATTGTTAGCAGCCCTCCGTTATGCGAAGTCTTTTCCTCTTTGTCTGAGTAGTTCTTCCTTTTCTTTTGATGGGCCCTTGAACCTTTTCCATACCTTATTTTGACTCCCTAAGTATTCTATCTTCGGATCCATTCCTTAGTTTGCCCTCATTGGTTTTTTCACCAAGGGCAGGTTCTGGTCCAAAGATGATTGGTGATCCCTTGTCGCTAGCTTATCCCTTTTTCTTGCTTTATTCCGAATGTCCCGGTACGAAAAGTTACCTGTTGGTTCTCCCGGACTTCAGTTCTTTTGGAATTCCCATGTCACGGACGTTATCTTGGGGTTTGCTAGTCCCTTTTTTATAATCCTCCTTTGTTTTCTTTAAGGCAAAAAGCATATATTTTCTTTTCGTTTAAAATACAGAACGTGTGTTTCTGTGAAAGGGAAATTTAAGTTCTCATTTCCTGTACACCTCGATTCTTGCCCGGTTTTGATGATAAACAGGATTTGGCTTTCATAATATTAAAAAAAAGAGAGAAATAGGATCTTGTATTTTTTTCATAGAATCCTGGAAACACTTAAGAAAATGTTTTAAACCGAAAAGAAGAGATTGGTATAAAATTTCTATTTTCCTTTTTTCTGCATTTCAAAGCAAATTAATTAAATAGTAATCGTAGTAGAAAACCCTAGCCTTTTGAAATTGACTTTTTCTAATGTTATTAGAGATGAATTAAAATATTTTTATTAAAATATATCAATAAATGAGGTGGTTTAAAAATAGATATCAATAGATATAAAATTATTATTTCGTTAAAAAACTCTTAATTTTATATCTATCTTTTCTGTTTTAATATAAATCATTTTTTAAGTGTTCTTTAAGATTAAGGAAAAATACATAAGATCGTATTTTACATGAGGAAAGCCACAAAAGTTTAGTCCTCTTTTTTGGGGCCCTGTACTTTATGTTTATTGATAATAAAGGTTACAACTACCATTTTTGTGCTTGAAATAAACTCAGTTGGCGCTTTATTTTGTCAAAATATTTCTTATACCTATCATTTGTCAAATGTTAATTTTTGTGATTTTATATTTTTTTTTTTTTAAACCTTTTTTAAAGTATTATCCTGTTTCTGATTGCATATTTAGTATTCCTTTAAACTTTTAATAAGTTCTGAATCACTCTGTAAAAAACCACCAATCAAAATAATAATAAATACACCAATTAGTGCTATTTAACAAATAAATTTAAGGGCGATTAATGATCTGGTTGAGATTTAAGAATTAGTTAGTTGCAACTAATTTTGACCATCGATTTTATTAAATTATAAAAATAATAATTTTTCAAACCTTCAGGATATTCTTTTTCATTTTAGGCAACAAACTTGACAGATGTATTAATGGTGTTATTGGAAAACAAGGTTACAAATAGACTAATGCTTTGTTTTATTTTTGGTTGCCTATTTCTAATCGTTTATCCATAGAAAATCTTAAAAAGGGCTTTAAGAATGATTTTAAATACGGTAATAAACTATGAATAAACGATCGAAAAATTATTAAAATAATTTCACACCTTCATTAACTTATGTTATTGTTTCTCCTTTCGATATGATAAACTTTCTTATTAATTGGTATTAAAATAATAATAAAACAGAATCTCACATAAAATCTTTGGATTATTTGCTTTAACCCCGCTCTGTTACTTCTGATAAAAACTCATTTACCCATGACGGCACATTGCCAATGTGTATTCTTGTGGTTTTTATGTCAACCTCTGGCACTCAAACATAGGTGTACGAACTTTTGAGGAGAGTCTTGCAGGAGATACAGCTAATTTTAAAACGCCTTAGTAATTTTTTGCTTGTTTGTGAGGATTTACCTGTTGGAAAATAATAGATTATTTGGCAAATATATTGCTTTCATTTAAATGTGTTATTAAATCGTCACTATTACATTTTAAAAAATTAACCTTATAATACCTGTGTCTGTTAAAAGGTTGTTCAAAAAAAACACAAAAATTTACATCCAAAAATTTTACAAGAATGCTTATATATGATCATTATTTTCTCAAAATGGTGTGGTAAGTTACTTGAACAACCAAAACACCACACGCTATCACCCCTAATAAAACTATTATATAATGTTGATTTGTTAGAATTTATAAAATTTTAATATTTTTCCGTAGCACCTGTATATAAACATGGATCATTTTACAACTTCTTTTAGAAATTAAAAACAATATTAAGGTAACAAAAAGAACATAACTATGCTAACTGTTTGTCACTGTCTTCAAGTGAACCACTTAATAGTCGATTTATATCGCTCTTTAAATATTCCTATGCGTTTCACGGTAACGTGAAAAAGAATCAAAGTCCGGAATTATTGGAAGAATTCTTTTTTAAAACATGATGCAAGAAAAGTATAGAATGTTGTCGCTCTTCGGGACCCTTCCTGGTTTCGGAATAAAGAAAACTAAGGTAATTTAATCAAAAAAAAAAATATTAATTAATTTTAAATTTTAAACTTTTATAAATAAACATATTTTTAAAGTAGGTAAAAGATAAATACTAACCTGAATGAAAAGAGCCCGTGATACCATCAAATCACCACAATATTCAGGAGTTGTTAAATTTAGGTTAAATATGTAAGATAATTTTTCGGCTTTTTCGAGATGTTTTCTTTTACAAGTCTAAAATCGTTGTACTGGAGTATTCAAAAATTATTTTCGAAAATTATTTTTTCTAAATAAATACAAAGAAAGTTATTTTTGTCCAACAGAACTCCAAAACTTTTCAAAATTGTTTTCCGTTTCTCGTTAAAACAGAGTAATTTTAAGAATGCAATTTTAAATTTTCTTTTTTTAACATAATTCCATTTAAACCAGTACTTGGTTCAATGATGTTTTAAAACCAAAACTCCTAAAATAATTTTCTTTCAGGTCGCCCAATAATTGCCTCTTTTCTGACCAAAAAAATGTTTTAATTTGGCTGGCTTTTATCCAGATATACTAAAAAAATTTGAAATAAAATAATAAGGTTTTAAATCAGAAATTCTAGAACCTCCTATAAGAGTATATTAAGAGTTTCCCATTTCATTTATGAAAAACATTATATACCAATTCTCAAATTTCTATATCAAAATAATTAAAATTTTAATTTAATTTTATGTATAACGGTGGCGATTACCAGAAATAGATAAGTTACAGTTTTTTTTTATTTTGCCTGTTTTAGGCGTTCTAGTAGTTAAGTGATCAATAGGGCGCCACCTTCGCTATACCCGGGCGGGACAACCCCTTGTATAAAAACATTTTAGCGAGTATACCCCAAGGGGCGTCCATTAATAATGGGGCGATTTTTTGATATCCCCTTTCCGTGGCCTGGAAAATCCTAGAAAGATATATCCCGACTTAAATCCCATGCCAAAATATCCCATACAAAAAAAATTTCCCTAAAAAACATCCATAAAAAATCCCGGCCTAAACAAAAATATCCTTATCCTGGTCATCTAAAATGTGGCCAAAGTCCAAGGTTGACAGAATAATATTTTAAAATGCCTTTGAAATTTATTATCAATCAGAAAAAGGTAAAAACCTTAATTTGAATTGATTTATATACAATATCAAGTGAATCCGACAATAAAGTCACATGGCGATGTGTTTTCAAACAAAAAATGCAGAGCAGTGTTTGTACTAGTGATATGGGAAGATGATGGTTGTTGGTTAGTTTTGGTTACACATAATGGCTAACCGCGTTTCACACATCCTCGTTTGGTTGGGCCCAGTAGGATTTTTGGAACATCGCTAGAGTTGCTGGTTATCGACAACTCTTTGTTGCCACCAGGAACGGGATCCGAAGCAAGATGAACACAAGGCTTTAACTCAAGGTGTTAGCATACCGGCGAGGTGAATAAATCCTTCCTTAAACAGGTTCCAAAGGTTTCGGATACAGGGCGACCCTCAGAGTGGTGGACTTTTTTTTTCCCTAGTTTCCAAACAGAAAGCGGCAGAACCGCTTTCATAGGAAGGGGTGACAAGGGTTTGACAAACGGATAAATCCGTTTCGAGAGGGCCCCAAGGTCACGCAGACAAGGGTGCCCGACCGCGGGAATCCGTTTCGTGGGGGCCCCTGAAGTACCGCCTGTTTCACGGGGAAGGGTAATCCATCCGAACAAACAGGTGCGGAAGGGTTCCTAAATCCAAACAGAAGGCGGATAGAACGCCTTTATAGGAAAAAGGGTTCCTGGTTTAAACAGAAAGCGGATAGGACCGTTTTTAAGGATAAGGCCGGAGATGGGGCCCCAGAAAGAACATCTGGTTCCTGAACAAGGACCGGTGCCCCAGTCACGACCGGAAAGGGAGGCTGATGGATCTAATCGTCGCTCGCTCTCCCAGGAACAGGGACACCAGGACACATCAGAACACATTGTGCTCGTGTCCAGAGCGACACGAGTAAGAGGAGATGAAGAAATCTTCCCAATCTGGATCGGATTCATTAGAAGTCCGATCCTATTGGGAGAAATATGAAAAGGTGTGAGACAAAGACCGGCGGTCGCAGTGGAGGGCGTAAAAAGTCCACTCACTTTAAAACCTACCTACCACCTTAATGGAAAGATAAGGATATTTTTATATTAGTATGTTTTGGTTTTTTTTGGGATAATTTTATAGGATGTTTTTGTCGGAATTCCCCCTTTTCTTTGGTAAGAAGTCTGATAAAATGGTTAAACATCTAAAACCCGGCACCCATGGTCCTAGTATTAAGAAAATTTGTTTTTTCAATTCTTTTTTTGTATCTCATTCAATTGCCGGGTCCCTGTTTACCCAACATAAAATTGTCAAAATACGAGACATTTTGTTGACATTTTAAAGAACCATATTTTTTAGGAAAGCGCTTTGGCTTTTTTATTAAAAATAATTTTAAATAAAGGTAAAATGTAATTTATGTATCAAATAATAAGGTATTACATAAAATCTACCATTTTAGTTAACGTTTTAAGAAGGAGGAATTTTGGAGTTTGTAAATTTGAGGTTGGTTCGAGTGGGGCGTTATAACTCAAAACCGCAGAGTCCGACAAAATTTAATCAGATTCGTGATCAGCGCCCAAAACCCCTGTATACAAAATTTCAATAAAATGGGGGGCCCCGGTGAAAAGTTACCTATTTTTTTAATAATTTTTTGTTAAAAAAAGATAAGCTATTTAAATTTTTATAATGGATTGAAACAAAAAGAGCTTGAAATATTTTAAAATTTAATTTTTAACTTATCGAACATTTTTTACACAAAATGCGAATCTGAGATTTGACAATAAAAGTAAATAAATGAAAAAATTTCTTTATTTCCATAAAATGTACAAAAAAAAGAAAAATTGAGACGAACGCTGTAAGAAAACACGATCGTGGGGCTTATATGGCCCCCATAAACCGTGACATGGTTTTTTCTATCGCGTTCGATCTCTTTTAATTTTTTGTAATGGACGAATTTTTTTTTTAATTTTTTTTTATTATTTTCACGCAGGGAAGAAAAAAGATTTTTTCCTTTTTTAAAAGGGTTAAAGGGGCATATTTTCTTCCATTGGGTTACAAATTAACATATCAACTTACCTAAAATTTTTTTATACACCGTCTTTGTCGTCACTATTATGAAAATATCAACTGCGGGCTAAAAAAACCCCCGCCCTTTATTTTTCGTCAAAAATTTGTTCTTGTGATTTTTTGAGGTTAACCAATGACATATCGACTACCTTAAAAAAATCCAACATATCTTCGTTTTCTATGTAAAACTCTGCTACCAAAGCATCATCATTGAATTCCTAAAAAATTAAAGAGAACAAAAACATTTTTTTTATTAAAGCGCAAAATCTAAGCAAAACAACATTCTGTTTATATTTCAAACTTTTACTTATAAGCCATTGTCACCAAGCTAAAAAATACGTACTTCTTATTTTAAGCCAGAAATTATTTAAAATAGCTTTTATGCTGGATTATCCAAAGAGGATGTAGCGATATTTGTATCTTTCCTTATATTAAAAAAATAATAATAATAAAGTCACTTTGTGTATATTTCCCCAAGGAAGTTTAAAAGTTTTTGGGCCCAATACTGTGGAGAAAAATTTTCCCCGGCGTGAGGACAGCGGGAATGGGGGGGTTGGCCCCCGGGGTTTTTCGCAATGAATAGTAGGTCAGGGTGGGGTTCCCCTTTTTGTTACTATCTATAAAGTTGACATCACCCCCTGTTTTTTTTTTTTTTTGCACAAAATTTTTGGGGATTAAATTCCCCATAAAATTTTAAAATTATTGTGTAATATTGGATTTTATATCACCTGATATAATAGGAAAAAAAATGGGGCCCCTTTACACCCCCTTTATTTAAAAAAATTTTTTTTTTTGGGGTTTTTTTTTAAAAATTTTGTAAAAAAAAACAAAAACATTTTTAAAAAAAAAATTTCAATTTTTTGATAAAAGAAGGGCAAAAAAAGTGTAAATGAGTTTAATCTAATCCTAAGATTCTGGTTGTAATTAAAAAATAAAAAATTTTTTTAATTTTCTTTTAGGCATATACTTTTATCTTTCAAAATTCATGGGGACAAAATAACAGTGGTTAAAAATTTTTAGTAACCCCTTTTGGGACCTGATACCTTTTAACAGTATCCGTTAAATATTTGTATCTACAGTATGTCGAAAAAAAGTTGATAATGTAATATTAAAAAACCAAAAAAAACAAAATTTTGTTAAAAAAAAAAATAGAAAAAGCAAAAAAAATTTTTAAAATAAAATTGTACTTTCTTTTAATTAAAAGGGGCCTGATATTTAAAAAATTTCCCCGGTCTGCCCCAGAATTAAAAAAATTTGGGTTTTTAAAAAAAAACAAAAAATTTTTAAATAAAATAAAAGTAAAAAATTTAAAAACCCTTTTTTCTTTTTAAAACCGAAATACAAAAACATTGTGGAAATCCTCAAAAAAAAGTTAAGATTCCCCACTTTTTCCCCTATTTTCTATAAAAATTTTATTTTCTATTATTGATATATTATCATTTATTCTTTTTCCCCAACTTACCCTCATAAAAGAAAACCAATTTTTAATTTTTAAAAAAAAAATTTACCTAAAAAAAAAACCCGGGGTGTTCCCCCGGTTTTCAAGACTAAACCTTTTAAACCCCCTAGTTTTTTTTTAAAAATTTTAAAATAACAAAAAAAAACACAAAAATTATAGCCCAAAAATAAACATTAACCCCCTAAAAAAGGTTTTTATCAATTCAAAAACGATTTCCCTCTCATAAAAAATATAATTGTTGCCTAACTACCCTTTTATTTATAAAAAGGGGTAAAAAGTTTTAAATTTTTCGTGGAATTTTTTATTGCGCAGAATCGGCGGGGCCAACTCGAAAATATTTTCATACGGGAAAAACCTTTAAACTTCCTTGATATATTCCCGGAAATCCAAAAGAAAAATAAAAAAAATTATTTAAACTGAAACAAAAGAGATACATCATAAAATTAGAAATTTCCTAAACAGAGGACACCTTATTTATTGGTTCGTTTTTAAAAGGATCCCATTTTTTAAAATTATGTTTTAATCAGGTTTGTCGGTAATAAAAATTAAGATAATTGAAAAATCTTTTCAAAACTTCTCAGTAATTGGATTACCAATTCAATTTACTTAAAAATAATTCATTTTATAAAAAATTTAAATTACTTAAAATTAAAATTTCCCCAATAAAAAAATTGAATTAAACGAAAAATTCAATTCTTTCTTTATGGAAAAACTGCCGGAAATTTGCCAGAAAGAGCGAACGCCGCCTCCCACCACTTTAGTATTATATAAATCTTTTTCCCTTGGCAAATTTTATTTTTCGATTGGTCTTCCACTGCCGTTTTTATACGTTTTTTGTAAAAAAACGGTTGATGTTTGGGGTAGGATAAAAAAGAAACTTTTTTTAGGTCATTTGTTAAACTTGCCAAAAACATTTAAAAAATAAGTTGTGTGCCGTATTCATTTATTATAAATATTTTATTTCTTTAATGTAATGTTTTAATATATGTGGTAATTTAAATAGAGTATTTGCTAAAATATTTAATTATTTTAGTTTTAATCGATAATTGAATTACTTTTTCTCTATAATGTTGGTAATTTTTTATTGAAGGGTTTTGGTAATTGTAACTGAATTACTTTTTAAAAGTACTTGCGACAGCTCTGGCTTCAATGAAAAGGATTCGTTTTAAGTAACAACAAGTAATTTAATTAAAATAAAGAACAAACAATTTAATTAAAAATAAAAAAAAAAAAGGTAACAAAAAACCTAACCAAAAAAAAAGGGTCAATATTCTGTCAAAACCGCTTTAAAAATTTAATTTTTTTGCAGATCTTCTTTACTTTTAACCATTTTGTTAAAATAAACCCCACCATTTTTATATTAAAAAACCCCTTTAACATTTGTAAACATTATTTTTTAAATTTTATTCAAATAAAAATTTATTGGGGGTAAGCCCATAAAAAAAAATAAAAGATTTCAAAAAGAAACCAATGAAACTCAAACAAAAGTTAAAACAATATGATAATAAACAAATAATTTTTAGTTAATAATTTTTAAATATAAATATTTGACGATAAATCATAAAATTTCGTTAATTTATCTCTAACGTTAATTTAAAATAATTGAGAATGCATTAATGTAAACAAGATCACCTGATTCTTCCAAACCTGGCCTTGAATGTAACGGTTTTATAATTTATATTACAAAAAATTAATTAAAAATATAATTAATTAAGGTATAATAGTTAACTTATGAATTATTTATATACTTATTAACTTTTTAAAATTTTTATAATTTTATAACTGGGACTGGGCATCGAAAAAACCATTACTAGGGTCCGGTTTCGGAACATTTTCTATACGTTTTTTAGGACTGGTAAATTCATTGGCGTCGTATTAAGGGGGGATATTAATTATAAACAAATTTAAAAACATGTGAAATAAAAACATAACAGGAGTGTTTTACAATTTTTTGCATTACATGATATAACAAGCGTCTTTAAAGTTGGTTTTGAAAATTGGTTCTTTTATAATTTAAAATATGTCTAAAATCTTTAAAAGCTCCTTTTGACATCACAGCTTGTTGGATAAATCGAAATGATTCTACAAGTCAGTTTTTATTTTGTAGTGCCTCAAAAATATGTTTATTTGTAAAAATTCTGGTTTCTTGCCAAGATTTTTGTACATACAATTTTAATTTGTCACCAATTTCATTAGGAATAGGGCCCCAATTCTACAGTGATTTGAAATCCACATTAAATAAAGGCACTAGGGGGGGATTTTGTTTTTTAAAATGTTAATCACATCCGGAAAATATTCAAAATTTTCAAAACTACATTTTAAATCAGATTTAACATTTGGTGCATTTATAACTTCTTTACTTTTTTCAGATTAAAGCATCATCTTGTAAATTTTCGATAACATTTTTCCCCATTATATTTAAATATTTGTTAACTGCTGATATTTTCCAACTTGTAATAGCAGGTTGTGGCGGTTGTGCGACCCTTAGGACACATATTTTATTTCAATAAGCCGGTGACTTAAGAAAACTTTTTTACCTTGATAACTAAAGATAATAAGTGGATAAAATTACTACCATTTTTATTCTATTAGGGATGGGCTAAACATGTCAAATGAACAATTTGGGAAAAATTTCTTTTCTTTTTCTTCCTGCATTCAGCATATGTGCATATCCGGGAAAAAAACCAAACCACTTTTCTGAATTAGTGACTGACAGTATTTAAAATTACTTTCTCTAATTTTTTTATTGTCTCACTATTTTCATTTGAAAGTGAAAGATGTGTTTTTATCTTTAGACAGTCCCAAAAAAACTGTGGCTCAAAAACACGACGTACCGTGGATATCTTAAGTGTGGTGAGGGAGTTTATTCAAACGCGACTTAAAATTTGGAAACTGGAAGCAGAAGGGAAACCTTTTGCGGGTAGCAGTTCCATAGTCTGGACATTCTAGGGATGAAGGAACTCGAAGCAGGAAGTTCAGGGCCTCTCTATTTAAAATGTAAAAGGATGCATAAAAAGTTGCCAAGTGTTGCTCCGTTGGAAACTGCCAGAGGAGGTATTATACTGGCCAACTCCTCTGAGCAGAAGCCATAAAATCCTAAAGAATAGCGACAGATCCCACAGCTCGTCAATGAGCAAGAGGATGAAGCTTTTCTGTGAGCGTGGGTTATTTATAGGACGAACAGCTCTTCTCTGAATAGTTGTAGAGACGCCATTCCACAGATATAAGAACAATACTCTAAAGAAGGTCTAATTTAGGATACATACAGAGATACAGATTGGAAGAAGAGAAATACTTTCTGGCTCGAAAGAGGAATCCAAGCTTTTCGAAGCTCTAAGGCTATGGATGTAATGTGTAGTTGGGGTTATTCTTACAAGTAACGCCGACAAGAATAAATTACTCTTTATTCGGCAAAACTTTGTCGCTCATATGTAAAGGATGAGCATTGATAGACTTTTTCGCGACAGCAACCTGTCTGTGTTTTGGAGGCATGAAACTGAACAAGAATTTTTTTCGCCCAATCCAAGATAAGTTTAAAGTTTTGTGGAGAGACATCCATTGACCTACGCTTGGTTTTCAATCAGGCTTATTGACTGGCTTAAGAAAATGGTGCAGTTGGAGTTCGTCAAAATTTGTAATTCTGAATTTATTTGTACAAAACCATATCAAATTGAGCGACCTGTCCACAATATTTAGAAAATATCCTAAGTTTTTCAGGGCCATCCAAATCTACAGAACGACAACATTATGTATCAAACGCAGACTTCTGCATGGATTTGTGTAAAGCTTTTATTGCAGCTGATATTCTTCTTAATAAAATAAACTACCCAGAAAAGTACCAGACGAATCAACTCTGCATAAAACTATGTTGATAAGGTATTTTTAAAAACTATGGACAAAATAAGACACAATCTGGAAGGAAAAAAGTTATGGTTTAGTGTCGATGAAACCACTGGATATCAAGGGAAGATATGTTGCTTAATATTATAGTTGCACCTTTAAATTATCCGAACCTGAAAACTTATATTTAATTAACAGTAAATTTCTTTCTAAAACCAATAGTGACACAATAACAAAATCTGTAAAAGTATTACTTTACTACTGTCAGTCACTAGTATTCAGAAAAGTGGCGTTTTGTTTCTTTCGGATAGTGATGCATGTATGCTGAATGCAGGACGACATTTTCCCAAATTGCTTCATTTGACATGTTTAGCTCATGCCCTACATAGAATATACGAAATGGTTCGTAGCTTTTATCCATTATTGATACTTTAGTTATCGAGGTAAAAAAGTTTTTTAAAGTCACCTGCCCAAATTACGAAATTTAAAGATATGTGCCCTAATGTCGCATTACCGCTACAACCTGCTATTACAAGGTGGGGAATATGGATATCAGCAGTTACATATTACCATAAAATTATAATGTTAAAAAATGTTATCGAAAGCTTACAAGATGCTTTAAGTGTTAAAAAACGTAAAGAAGTTATAAATGCACCAAATGTCAAATCTGATTTAAAATTTATTTTTGAAAATTTTAGATATTATCCGGATATGATTGAACAGATATAAAAACAAAATGCCCCTCTAGTGCCTTCATTTCATGGTATTTAAAATTTCTAAAGACAAGCTTAAATCTGTTCCTAATGAAATTGGTGACAAATTAAAATTGAATGTACAAAAATCTTGGTAAGAAATCCAGGATTTTTAGAAAAACACATTTTTGAGGCACTACAAAATAAAAGAACTGACTTGTAAAGTCATTTCGTTTTACTTCAGTTACAAGCTGTGATGTGGAAAGGAGTTTTTTTAGACTTAGAGATATTTTAAATTATAAAACAATTAATTTTACCGGAACCAACTTTAAAAGACGTTAGTTATATCATGTAATGCAAATAAATTGTAAAACACTCCTGCTATGTTTTTATTTCACATTTTTTTAAATTTATTTATAATTATATCTCCTTAATATGCACCAATGAATTTACCAGAAATAAAAACGTATAGGAACGGAGCTCGTTCCGAAATCCGGGCACTATTTATAACATGTTATAACTAAAAACGGTTTTATTTGAAGTTTTCTTCAAATTCACATATTATTATATATTACTTTAAAACATCCAGATTGACACATCTTGTTGACTTATCTCACGATGAGGTATTTCAATACAACCACTATAGAAAAGTTTAAGGTTAAAAATGAAAGTAAACTAAACTAAGAGTAATATATTTTAATTTTCACAAGTTCAGAATAAGCACCTATACGTTTTCAAACTTTTTGTCTGAAATATCAATTTGAACAGGACTTGTTTAGTTTGTTCAAATGTGCTCTTATTTTTTAAAACTTTACGCGACATAACTACGCAAACACGGATACTTTCGTTGTCGGGCGGACTGTAATTCCTAGTAGTACTTTGGGAAATCACCAACCTTGCTTGCATCTACTAACCATACACTTTCTTTAATTTAAGTGAATATAGTTAGCTACCGGTTTTCTATTTTTGAAATAATTTATCCTTTTAATTCAAATAACTTGTTAATTTTGACATTTCTTCCACATTTGCAACCGTGTTATAAAGTTAATACTTGTCAAACAAAAACTGAATAAAGTGTTATTCACAAAAATTGAAAACAAGTTGATGGAAAGATTATGTTTCTTTTCATAAATGTACACCGCTTTCTCCTTATATCCACACCTTATCGAATACATTCCTTATTGTATTTTTACACCTAGGCAGAGATTTATGTATAAATCATTAACTTAGGCACAATACAGCACTTATAAGTCGGTTTTTTGTGTTGTTCCAGGGTATAATAGTCGTAAAATAAAAAATAATGATACTTCATTCATTGATTGTTATTACAGACTGTGAAGTCAGGCTAAGCACGCCAAAATGGCAGGCGTTTAAAGTCCTGTATCTGTTTGCTACTTATTTTTTTTCACTAAGTTTTAGATTTTTGACGCTGGATATTTTTTTTTACTCTTATAAAACTTTTTTTTACTCCTATATATCTATCATATAAAAAAATACATGCGTATTCCCTATTAAACTAGGTAGCTCGGAGCAGACAAATCAAAGAGACAGGGAGAATTATTTGGTTTGAAGTTTATTTAAACTCCTTATAAAAAATAGATTTATAATTATTTAAAGAAGAAACGGTTATTTATTATATTTTGCGACATAATATTTCTTAAGGAGAAAGTATTATAATAAGGTAACCATGTAGAAATCGAGCAGGTGAATTTAAAGAGATTTAAAGACCTGGTAAAAAAACTCGTGGCGGGTATTGTATTTTTCGCTTTTTCCACATACAATTTTTGGGTTCATTATCTTAGTAATTAATAGGTGTTGGCTGTAATTTTTATTTCATTTAATTTCACACAAGGATTTTAAGGTTTCAATATATTAAACAATTTCTTTAACACCCTATATTGGCGGTGACTGTACATTTGACCTTACTTACCGTTTCGCCCTCTAAACGAGATTCTGAAAGTTGACAGCTAATAATTGAAATAATGTTAAATTCGCGATTAAGGGTATAAATAAGGTTGTCTGTCAAAACTAGAGAATGCGTCCTCGGCATTATTCGGTATACAAAGACTGGAGCTGTATCAAAATCGGCTGCATGTATCTAAAATTAAGAACAAAATATTTTTATTCAGGCTTCTGAATTTAGAAAAACTATTTAAAAAACTCTGTACTTCTTCACCAATTATATGCACAAAATTATAAGAAGGGACCGCATCAGTCCAGGTCGCAGGGTATAAATTTGTGCACTAAAAGAGTGCACAGAGTCGATTGACCCATACTAACTTGCAATTCACCTGAAATACAAACTCAAAAAACCTTTTAAAAGTTTTAAAACATCAACCTCTTAGTAACAAGTTTTTAAAATATAAAATAAACTTAAAAAATTTAATATAACATTATAATTTAAATTATTGACATTTTGCTTTAACAAATTTTGGAAATTCAGACATCTTTTTCACTTTCAAACAATACAAACACAACTTTTAGTAAAGTAAATAAAGGGACTAAGCTGTAAATAAATCTGTACAGTTTTCCCATGAGGAGCAATTCTTAGGTTTTCGGGGATGCTTTCGAGCGAAAAAAGTTTATCAACATTAACAGGTGGGAAAGGGCTGGAAATGGCCCCTCAAGGCCCGAAAAATGGGTTTCCCGGTAATATTTTTTACCAAAACATGCGAATTGAAGACTTTTTGTTTAGACAAAAAATGAAGATCGCGTTGTAGTCTGCAAAAATGGTCCTTATATTTTTTTTTCGAAAAATCGATAGTTTTCGAGATAATGGGTCCCAAAAGTCCCCTCACTTCAGCTCCCGCTCTACCGCTAGAATGCCGCTATCTTCATGGATTCACTTATAAGCGGGCGGACGAATTGTTCCATTACTTGGGCAATAATGTACATTTTTAAATCATTTAAAGTTCAATCGGAATTGGAAAACCCGTACCTATCATTGCATATGAGTTTGGATCCATTCTGATTTTTCTAGAATATTAAAAAAAGCGGTCAAAGTTTTTTTTTACAATATTTTAAGTATCTCATTAATTTATTAATATTTTTTGAAAAAATGGTTTGTTATAAACATTTCTTTTTTATAATGAGACCTTAGTAAGTATTCAATGATCCCAGAAAATTTCCTTTACCATTTTTCTTGTGTTTTGATAAAAAAATTGTTTTTTGCCCATCTGCATTTTTAGCCGTTCAGCCACATCTATCCAGTTTGAAATATCATGGATTTCTCGACAGCCGTTTTCCGAAAAATATTGGTAGGGATCATTTTTGTAGATTTTGAGGTGATCTTCATTTTTTGTCTAAACAAAAATTCTCTAATTCGTATATTTTGGCAGATATTCCCGAAACTCATTTTGGGACTTTGGGGGCCATTTTCAGGATTCCCACGTCGGAATCGTGATAAACTTTTTCTCGCTCGAAAGCATCCGCGAAGACCTAAGAATTGCGCCACAAATGAAAACTGTACAGATTTATTTACAGCTTTGGTACTTTTAGGTCTTCAGTTATTGGACTTTTTATTTTAAGATTTTAATAAAAAAAGACTTACATAGTTTTGAAATTTAAATTTATCGAAAACCTACACATTCAACTTTAACTCAACTCATCCAATAATGGTCTAATTTTAGATTTCAGTACTTTAAGAGGCCGAGATTTTTGGATAGGAACTTGGCTCTTATTTTAGATTAGTGTTTTTGGTATGATCTTTTTTTATAAGTTTAATGAATATAAAAAATCCCGCCTGCATTTTAAATTCTAAGATAATTATAACCTCAAAAATTTAGATTCAATCAGATTGCAAACTTCTAAAATACCCAATAAATGTACGATTTTACCGCACCTGTTTTACGATGACCCCAGTAACAATGTGCAGTTTTCAGTATTTTTCTTTTCTTGTGTCCTAAATTCTCCTTACATACCAAATTTAAAGTTTCAACCCCATCGGGAATTGCCCCATAATTTTGATGAGTTAATAAATCAGTCAGTAAAATGGGCGAAATTTAAATTCGAATATCTCAGAAAACAGGTAATTAAAACAATTATGTGAATTTATATACCAAATCTCATATTTTTATGTGAAAAGATAACGAAGTTTTGATAGGGGGAAATACGTTGAAACCTTTCGTGTAGTATATACACTGCGGCCGCCTATATAAATTGTATATACGTAGAATTTCCACACCATTAGCCAGACGTATAAAAGAACATCAAACGTATATAATAAAATACAAAATTCCAACATGCGTTTAATAATAATAATTACAGCATAATCTGGTACGTTTCTACTGTTTTATCCAAGAATATGTGGAAAAAATGTGCTTCTATATTATTAAATAAAGGTAACTGTGTAGCTGTGTAGTACTAATATTAGATATTTTAAATAATATTTGAATGCATTGGGATAATGCTAAGGTAATGTCAGAAAATCTAGAAATCAATTTACTTACCATCATTTTTATTTCTGAAAGTAGTAAATATACCTGTCGCAACAAATAATCTATCATTTATGAAATTAAGTAATAAATTTTAAAAAATTCTCCTAATTTCTAAAATTTTTTAAATTAAATTTTAATTATAGCTTATTTTTAACAAATTTTTAGGCTTAATGTGGCTCACTTGTCACCAAAACGGCAAGTTTTTTAAATTTTTAAAATATTTTTTAAGTGTTCTGCAAATTCGCAAGGGTCAATCGACTTTGTGTGCTCTGTTAGTACAGATATCTATACATTAAGACCTGGAGTGAAGCAAGCCTTTCTTGCATGCCTGGCCAGTAACCCATATAATATTTTGTAATAATTTAGTGCATTAATAAACCAAAAATTTTGACAATTCCATTTAAATATATATATATATATATATATATATATATATATATATATATATATATATATATATATATATATATATATATATATATATAGAGAGAAGTTCTTTTTTGACTGCCGTCCGAGAAAGTTCAAGAAGCAGATGAGTGTGATCTCATCGAAACGTCAACTGACAACCTGTCCTTTTCAGGACAACAATACACGATTACCGAAAAAAACGTTACCATGTTTTACTGTGAGAACGTCGAAAAACATTATATATATATATATATATATATATATATATATATATATATATATATATATATATATATATATATATATATATATATATATGTATATATATATATACAGGATGCACAGATTCGAGTGCATGCATGGGGATCTAAAACCGAAAGAGATACGAAGTCGGTTAAATTATGGAAAGTTGCGCATTTTGGTCCCCTAACAACATGCCTATTAGAAAGTTTAAATTCCGAGTACTTCCGGAGATATCTGGAAAAACAATTTTTTATTTTTTCTGACGTTTTTTAAAGAGATATGGAAAAACAAAAGACATTTTCTCATAGCCATTTTTTAAGTTTTTTCAAAACAGCGTTGAAGATTTTTCGTACAACGTTTCGTTTTCGTTAAACCATCATCAACTTTATTTTTTTCTTGTATTTTTGGGTTTCCAGATCCCATCATTGAACCTTGGCATATATATATATATATATATATATATATATATATATTATATATATATATATATATAATATATATATATATATATATATATATATATATATATATATATATATATATATATATATAATATTACTACAAACATGCATTCATATACTTACAGTAAGTAGTCCTGTAGGCTTGTATAACGCTGAGAAGAAACTCCTATTTTTATATGTTTGCGGCGTAAATATTGTGTCAACAAACTGTGGCATTAATTCGGGACCAGAACAATTAGTACAAGAAGATGTATTTGATTGAGTCGACACAGGTGATTGATTGGCTCCATTTGATTTAGCAGATTGGCTTAACCTGTATAAATGATCAAAGCCATTAGAATTTTCGAGTTTGTAACTACATAACTTTTACTTAGAGATAGATTTTCTAGTAGGAGTTTATTATGCCTAATAAAAATCTAATAATATATATATATATATATATATATATATATATATATATATATATATATATATATATATATATAATTTGCTAATGTGGATATATTTATATGTAGGTAGGTATATATTTATTTGTCTGTCCACGTGATTCTGAAGTTATGGCTTGAGCTAAAATCATGAAATTTGGCACAGTGGTAGTCTTTAGCAGTGGCTAGAACCTAACAAAGCGCGTTTTTTGAATTTCGCCCTCGGGACAAAAATAGGAGCAAAAAAGTGTTTTTTTACCGTTAGCCATACGGAAGGCGTCTTACGGAGACAGAGGCTACTTAATATTGTCTCTCGCCTGGCGGAGACAGGCTTTTCATCTAGTCTTTAAATATTTCTATAAAAACGATAATTTTATTTGTTTATAGTATGTTCAAAGACGCCTTTGAAGAAACAGGCCGGTTTTCTATTTATAGGTCATTCTATCGACCACCAACCAGCACTATAGCTCGACTATTTCGATAAAAGGACAAAAAAAATAGACATAGAAGGGGGGTTAGCCACAAGGTACATGTTTCACAGTGCACGAAAGGCCTAAGTACTAAAAGACTGTGGGTGTCTTAAGTGTGATAAGATGAAGTTTACTTACACGAGACTTAACTGTTTGGGGAGAAGGGAAAACTTCTGCGGGTAGCAGGTTTCACAGTTTAGACACTCTAGGGATAAAGGAACGAACAAAGTGGGAAGTTCGGGGCCTCGCAAGTTGGACCGTAACAGGATCCATAAAAGTAGCACTACGTGTTGTTCTCTTGGGGGTAGCCAGAGGAGAAATTATATTGGCCTACTCCTCGGAGCAGATGTCGTGAAAATACCTATAAGATCGACAGATCTCCTACAGCCCGTCGGTAAACAAAAGAAGGAAACTTTCCTGTAAGCGTGGGATCATAAATGGAATTAAGAATGCTAGAAGTTGTAGGAGATGCTATTTCCCTGACATGAAACGATATTCTAAAAAGAACCTGATTTGAGACACATACAAAGTATACAGATTAGAAGGAGCGAAATACTTTCTGGCTCAACAGACAACCAAGTTTTTTTGGGTGTGCTGAGCCTATGGATGTAATGTGTTTGTGCCAGTTAAGGTTATTCTCTCAAAATTAAGACCAACAATATTGTTTGACACTGTGTTCTGCAGAACAGATTGAATGATTCTTTGAACATGACTATGTTTTGGAGACAATAAGCTGGATAAGATTTTTGCACTCCAAGATTGT
Organism: Listronotus oregonensis; assembly: GCA_019359885.1. NCBI lineage: Eukaryota > Metazoa > Arthropoda > Insecta > Coleoptera > Curculionidae > Listronotus > Listronotus oregonensis. The sequence continues at coordinate 33,462 of JAHBCN010007942.1, forward strand.
CTTTTGGGGACACCCTGGGTGGATGGATGGATTTTGGGGTTTCCCGTCCCAAAGGGTTTAAATTTTGTAAAGACAACTGCCTTACCTCGACTCTTTTCCAAATCAGACTTAAAGGCTGGCTTGGGAAAATTTAAAAATTAAAGTAACACAATACTAGCTTTTTTGGGGTTTGGTAAATTACTGTTCTGGGAAACCCTCCCCCTTTCGCAGTTCAAAATTTCCTGTTCGGGTTTTAAAGAACGTTCTCGGACTTTTTAATTTTGAGTTCGCGTTTTTTTTAGGACCACATTGGGACAGTTCTAGAACCGTCCGTATCGGTGGATTATGATTGCGTTCGAGATTTTCAAATGTCAGATAATCCTGGAACTTCGAGAACGATTTTTAAGTATTGAGCTACCGCGCATTACAGTTCTGGGCCGTTCTCGGATAGTTCAAGAATCGTTCGTAGAAAAAACGAAAACAGCTACTGTAACATATCAATAAAATAACTGTGTAGACCACACTGCCTGTGAGGAAATAATTCACCAGTGCTGGGAACAGCCGAATCTAAGTGGACTGATCAAATAGTAGAAAAACAGGGTTATATGCCCAAGTATTAGATTTAATTTCAATTTAATTTTTCGTTTTTTTTTGTTTTTCATATAACTGTTTAAATAAAAATAAATATTTACTTAGAATATTTATTTTTATTTTATTTATTTACATGTATATTCACGCCCGGTGCTTTGAAAACCTATTACATGTGATAACCTCCAATAAATAATACGTTTTAGAAGCCGGTTTTACACAAAACTAATACATACTTGTACTCATTTTTTATCGTACATGCAGTTTTTCTTAAATTAAAAAAAAAGTGTGAATTAGCCACCGTGTGTATTTTAATTAAAATATAAAACAATATTAAAATGTTTTTTATTGAAAGTAAGAACACAAAAAAAAAATATTTTCTTCATATGACACCTTATTTATTGGTTGTTTTATGAAAGAGTATATTTTTTTCATAAGTTTGATAAAAAAAATTCATATTCAATTTTAGTAATAACAGAATTAATTTAATTAAATATGTATTTATAGCAGTACTAAACGCAAGACTTTACAAAACCACACTTCACAAATTTCTAATTCTTTCTAGAAACGAACTTCTTTTTATTGCAACGTATTGAGAACAATGAGACGTTTTTAAAAAATGACCAATAAATAAGGTCTTTCATGAGGAAAATGTTAATAGTAATTTTACGCTTCTTTTAATTAAAATCGTTTTTTTTAAATGTTCTTTAAGTTTTTAAGGATAGAAGTACACAGATTACCCTATACTTTGGAATCGTGGAAGTATCTTTAGGGCATCCTATAAGTAAAATGACATTTGAAAAAATGGATTGTTAGCATGCGACCCTATATGTATAAAAATAACAAATTAGTATGTTAGAGTATGAAAAAAAAATTGTTAACAACTTACGAAACGATTGATTTAGCTGATGAAGCGCCTGAATTCGTTAGACTTGAATCAAATGAATTTGCTGATTGACATGATAAAACCGAATCGGTTAAATCGTTAAGATGCGATGCTGAGAGTGCTAGTTCTGTGTCGTATGATTCACTAAGTGCCTCGCTTTGGCTATCTTTTCGTGCCCCTAACCGTTGTCTGAAAACCAGTCAATATATTTTATATAATCCAATATCATTAGTTAAAAATTTATTTATCAAAAAATATTTGTTTGGTTTCTTGCCAGATTGGCCTTGGTACCAAGGTAGATCCATGGCAAAACGAATACAAGGTATGATATATCACATATCAGCTGTTTTGCTGATGTATTTGAATGAGTAAACATAGGAAATTTATAACGGTTTAATATAGATTTTAAGCAAGTTGCTTAGATTTTTTGTTATGATTTAATTTTTAATTCCATCCATAGGTTTATGCAAAGCTTTTGATATGGTAAACCATAATATATTGCTTTAAAAATTATTTCATATGGGAACATGAGAAAACATTCATTGTTGGTTTGCAAGTTATTTAAAACAAAGAAAGCAATATCTTAAAATTAAAAAAAAAAAACATTTATTCATTAAAAATAATTTTTTGTGGAATACCACAAAGATCTATTTTGGGCCCAGTACTATTTTTAATATATATAAATTTTATGCCTCTATTAAAATTAAAGGGTACTATAAAATTGTTTGCCGATGATACAACCATTGTATATTTTGCTAATAGTAACAATGGAATTCAAGACAATATTAAATATGATTTAAAAATTGTATCTGATTGGTTAAAATTTAATAAACTTACTTTAAATTTAAATAAATCATCCTACATGATTATCAACAACTACAAATAAAAAATATATCATTTAAAAATAAAAAAATAAATTATTCTACTACTATGAAATTTTAAGGATTATTTGTTAACGAAAATTTAAATTATAGAAAACATATAGAATATCTTCGAAATTATCTATTACCTTTAATAAGAATTTTGTTCGAGATTCGGAATTATAGCCCCTTAAAATTGCTAAAAAGTATTTATTAAAGTTTAGTACACTTAAAATTTCAATATTTAATTTTAATATGGGGTTCAGCAAACTTAAAAATATTAACAGCTTTAAAACGACGATAAAATTATTAAATGTATTCATAAATTACCATATCTTAATCCAACAATTAATTTGTATAAACCAAATAATTATTTTGATATTAATCATATATACAAATTAACAACATGTTTTTTTATTCATTTACCAAGATTAAAAGGAAAAAATTCAAATATCATACTTAAAAATATTAGTAACTTACATGGGCATAATACTAGACAAACAGATTTTTTAGAAACAATTTAAATTAAGAGTGGAATGAGATCAATATTCCATAATGAAATAAAAATGTATAGTCATCTACCAATAAGAAATATATTTTTTTAAGATATCACTGTTTAAAATATATAAAAAAATATTAAAAATTTATTTGACTCTTTTATTAATGAGTTCTTGTTAAACTTATTTATTGTTTTTTTTAATGTTATATTCCTGTAATAAACTGTATAGTTGGTTGGGAATCTAATAAAAAATAAATAAAAAAAACTTGCTTTTTACTTGAACACCGAGATACAAAGGTGTGCATAAATCGACAAAATTTAAACATGGCCTGTACCTCCAAGACGAATCAAGTCATGCGCGCAGTTGTTTTAAAAATCGAACTTGAGAATGTGCCATCAGATTTGCTCTATCTTTTGTAGTTTTCCCAACACTAAAAGTTATACAGGGTGATTCATGAGGAAATGTCAATATTTCAGGTACGTAATAAGGGTCCAAAAATAAGCATAAAAGTCCATACAAATATAGGTCCGCAAGGCCTTCGTTTTCGATATACAGAGTGTTAAAGATTTTATTTATATTTTTTTATATTTTTTAAACATTTTTTTATGTTTTGCTGAACATAATTTAAGAACAATAATTTTATTAAAAGTTTAAATACATATCCTTTTATTATACATTTTGTTTATTTTTTTTTAAATTTTGCTATAATAAAATCAGATGCGTGTCATGCATGGTATTTTTTTTTAATCCAAATATCTCGAAAATGCTTGCTCATATCGACTTTTAACAGGTATACCTTTTTGGCGTAAAAATGACCAAACAGTTATTTAATTTACTTAAAAATGTAATACAGTGCCGTACCAAAAAGTTGTGATGGTTCAAAATAGTAAAAAGACGTGTAGTTGGCACCTCCTACAAGTAGGAGCCGTACTAAGATTAGATTCGAATCCGTCATACCAAAAAACCCCCGGATACTAAATTTTACTCCAATATTGACAATATTATAGATTTTATTTTAAAAATAGAAAAATTAAATAAAAACTTTAACACCCTGTATTTCGGAAAGAAGGCCTTGCGGACAGAGCTGTCAAAGTACTCTTAAATAGTACTTCAAGTACAAGTACCAAGTTTCTAATTTTTTAAAAATTACTTCAAGTACAAGTACCAAGTATTCATTAAAATGTACTTGCATTTTAAAGTAAATTCAAAAAGTACTTGAAGTACCACCCAACTATTTTACTTGAAGTAAATCCAAGTACTTGAAGTAAGCCAAAGTACTTGAAGTAAAACAAAGTACATGAAGTAAAACAAAGTACTTGAAGTACACCAAAGTACTTGAAGTAAACCAAAGTACTTGAAGTACATAAAAGTACTTGAAGTAATTAAAAGTACTTTAAGCAAAACAAATTATACTTGAGTAGTATTTTTTGTAAGGAATTTAGAGGGTTTATTCCTCAAAACGAGATTTTCCAACAAGTCCTAAAAGCTTTAAGGAATAAGCGCTACGTCATTGAAAAGTAGGCCAGTTGTTAAAAACTATAGTTAGGAAAACAACTAGGGTTGTTAAGTGTCCCGTTTTAAGTCGGGATCTTATGCATCCGATGTCCGAAATAATGTGAAATTTCGTATGTAAATTTATGGCAACAGGCCTACAATGCCGTACTCGGGTGAGCGCTTGGGCCTTAACCTATTATAGGAAATATTGGTTTTTCCCAAAATGGGTTTTTTTCCTGTGGTTGCCAACGGGTTGGAGTCGGCACCCGTTGGCACCGATACATCTGTCAAAAGCGAGTGTTTTCATACGGATGCAAACCTGCTGTAGGCAAACCTATTCTTGGGAAATATTTTAATTTCCCATCAACAAATCAAGTCAAAACAACCTAACTTCAATTTTGATGTCGTTTCCATTTAATTAGTGGAAATTTTGTTTAAGTTGCCTATTAAAATACAGGGGTTTTCGTTCAAATGAAGGTAATAATGAACGCATTCACAATACGAAATAGTTGGGGAACCGCTCCATCAAACGTCAAATCGCACCAATAGAATATCCTTGAACTGTCACGTTTTTGACATTTTCGGCAGTGATTTGGAAACTGTTTCGTATTCTGAATGCGTTCGATAATAAAATTGTTATGAAAAATGGCTGTTAGTAATCATTATTAAATATAACAAATTGGGTATCAAAATAAAGGATTTTTATAAGGATTGATTTCGAAAAAAAAAACCAAAAGTCCAATTCTCAGTAATAGTTACACTTGTCTTGCTGTTGGATCAAATTCAAATGAGCGCTGTAATGCAATACAATAGAAATAGCAGCGGTTGCGCATATTTCTTGTTTTAACTTGTTTGTACGATTTATCTAAGGCGTGTAAATTCGAGTACTTGGTTGATTTTTTACTTCAAGTACGTTTTATTTACTTGAAGTATTGTTTTTACTTCAAGTACTTTTTTTTTACTTGAAGTACTTTTTTTACTTCAAGTACTTAAATAAATACTTCAAGTAAAAATCCAAGTATCTTCATAAAAACTAATCAAGTACAAGTACAAGTACCTCCTAATAAAAAGTACTTGAAGTACAAAAAAGTAAAATTTTACTTGAAGTACTTCAAGTTTTGACAGCTCTGCTTGCGGACCCATATTTGTATAGACTTTTATGTTTATTTCTGGACCCTGACTAAGTATTGACATTTCCTCATGAATCACCCTGTATATAAAAGATAGCAGCGTTTGTAACAAATGAAACAAAATTGTTAAAAGAACAATTTCAATAATTATAACTATTATTTTTAATTCAAAAATTTTTATTTTTCTCATATCTTGAAACCGATTTTTCATCATAACGTTGATAGCTTTTAATTTTTTTTTTAGTTTTTGAAAGTATTACTTAGGCTGATCTGCAACTAAAAGGGTCGATTAACCTTGATACCAGAAGCCAAGGGGAGAAACTCCCCAATTATTTTTTGTTAAAAAAAGTAGTATTAAACTTTAAAAGTTAATAAGGTAGTAGTATAGTAATTAGGTAGATACAATTTTTGACATTAAACCTTTGTCGGTTTTTGAAAAATCGCTCGTTAACCTACCTCGTATTATTTTTGATTATTAGAAACAAAAAAAAAGAAATAGTAACAGAAAACAATTTTATTTAATTAAGAAAAATAAAGACAAAAAAAAAAAACTATTAAAATGTAAAATTTACATTAGTATATTCACATCAGAGTAATATATGATCATGATAAAAGTCATATGATACCTATAGACCAATACTATAGTCTAGAGATCGCTAGGGCGGAATGTCCCAAACACGGAAATAGGTAATATTTTCTTAATTATGTTATATCTTAGAAAATTAATGTATTTTCCACTTTGATCTATAACACATTTTACCTTAAAGATACCAACTTGTCCACTCCAATCTGCTTAAGAGTATAGAACTTGGATTTTACCGAATCTTCGGAATGAGGATTAGAATTCTCTGATGGCCATGTATACCCATTAGCATGATGTTCTAGGATCATACGCCATTGACGTTCTGAATCGCTATTTACCTATAAAATAAAAAAGGAAGTCTTTATACAAAAGTACAATGAATAAAAAAATATTTTAATTTTAAATTAAGTCTTGTAGTTTTGAAAATACTACAATTAAAACAACTTATATGTGATATTCTTTGTCCCAATGCTTCATGGTATGATTGGGTAACAGGTGATGCCGTATATATGGACTTTGCTAAAACTTTTGACAAAGAAAAATCATTAAATTCCTATCAAAAAACTAGAAGCTATTTATGTTGAGGGTACTTTAGCTTCAATATCTATTCATCTTCCAAAGAATACTGTTTATACAGAACGTTTTTTCAAGTGGAAATATTTACTCTGATGTTTTATAGTTGTCAATTCTTTTTTTTACAAAAATTTAAATTTATTTAAATTTAATCGTCAATAAAAATTTGAAAAAAAGATTTATTTCGGTTTAAACCCTCGAGTATGGACGCCATTTTTTAATAAATACCTGAAAAATTTTGTCACGGGTCCCCTATTAAAGGGGAAAGGGAAAAATATATCAAATCAAATGATTTGTTATTACAAAAACAGGAGAATATATAATCAAACTTTGTAATAAAATAGCTGCGTTTTTAACTATTAAAAGAATCGAAATTTATAACACAACCAAATTAAGTTTTTTTTATCTTGAATTCTAATATGTTATGAAAATAAAAAGAATAAAGCTGAAAGACCTCGGTCGATGGCCTTTTGGACATTTTTTTTTTAATGTTCAATAAAAATTGTTTAATTAAAATAAAAAGATATAAAATGCATTTTTGGAAACAAAAATACTGACAACTGACATCGCCGAACAATATTGAGGAATAGGAAAACTTTTCAATAAATTTATTCAAGCCCACTAAATATTACATACGTACATATTAACATTACAAAGTTTAAAAAAATATAAAATATAAAATGAAAAAAAATATTATCATGTGTGGGTGTTCAAGTAATTTATTGTTTTTTTTTTGTATTTAGCCGTGTTGTAGGCTTTAAGGCTTAGGAGGGCAATCTTACTAGGGCCCACCGAGAAACTCCCTGTGGGCCAGTACGCGCTTGGTTATGCATGGAGCGACACAACCTCCTTCTTCACTGGTCACTGATACTAAAATTTAGAGTTGGGATAATTCAATCACGTACGAATCATGAACAA
>JAHBCN010007943.1:0-40954 GCA_019359885.1 Listronotus oregonensis
AAAATTTAAAACCGCCTACTAGTACAATAATGAGTTGTTAATTTGGAATTAGATAATTAATATTAAAATAATTTTCATCACAAATTAATAAAAGTAGGCCGATTTTTTGAAAATTGGGGAATATCTTTTACTTTTTTTTTTGTTTTTTTCTTCTTCTTTAAATAAATTTATTTAGAACCTTTTAAAAGTTTTTTAAATTTTTCCCGAACCCCCTTAAAATTTGTTAAATGAATCTTACCAAAGAAATAGATTTTTTTAAAAAGTTTTTTTTAAAAAATTTAAAAAAAAAAAGAATTTTTTACTTTTAACACCTTTATGGACTACTGGTGTGTCCACGGAAAAGGTGTTGAATGGGAAAAAACTTTTTATTTTTAATTTATAAAAAAAAAGCTACTCCTGAAAAAATGTTGCTACTTTTAAAGAAGGGTGAAATAGGAGTCATTTAACATATTTTATACGCGGTTGAAAAATGGAAAATTTAAATGGTAAAAGGGGGTAAAAGTTTTTTTCATTTGCAAAGATGAAATATTACAAAAAAGTTGTTCAAACGTAAAAGTGGGGTTCTAAAAAACCTTTTCGAAAATCGTCAAAAAATTTTTATTTTGTGATTAAATTTTTATTTTTCAATTATTATTCAAAAAATTTTAAGTATAAATAAAAGGGTTTATAGTGACAAACATTGACACTTCGCTATAATTCATTAGCTGAGTATCGGCAGCTCTAAATGTTACCTAACAGCAAAAAAATTGATAATAAATTGATATTAAAAATTTAAAATGGGGTATTAAAATAAATTTAATCACAAAAAAAAAAAGTAGGCCCATTTTTTTCGAAAATTGGTATTAAAAACTACCTTTTAATTTTGAACAACTTTTTCCCCGTAATACATATCCCTTTTTAAATAAATGCACTTTACTCCTATACCTTTTTTAAATTTTTTCAATTTTCTAACTCCATATGTTAAAAAGCTATTCCAACTTACTCTAAATAATCTTTATCAAGAGTAGCATCAAAAAAAAAAAGTTTTTTCTCTTCAACACCTTTTCCGTGGACATACTGTATATTGCTATAGTTATATTTAGTACAATTCTTACTTATTAATAATGACATAGTTACAATTACGTTGATAGTTACGTCAACTCATTGATGGAATTCTCTTCTGATTATTTAAAGCCACAAACGCGATAACCACGCAACTTTCAGGTTGTGAAAATGACCCAGCTTCTAGGAGCCGATATATATATAGAACTTATCAGTGGCTAAATGAGGTCCTTGTACTCAGTTGACTAATATTTATTTAATAACTCATAAACATTACACTTTCTTAAATAAACTTTGTGTTTACTACTTATACTCACTATTTTACACTTCTTTATACAGGATGTTTTAAAAAACATGGAAAAACGCCAAATGGGAGATTCCTTGGCCAAAAATAAGACAAAGATGTTATAGAAACATAGCTCCAAAACCGTCCCATTTTTATGATACAGACTTTTTTAAAATTAGCAAAATTTGCCCTATTTTTATTTAATAATTTTAAATAAAATGTTAAGAATAATGTATTATAAAATAAACGAGGAATACCATAACATGTTAGTAGATGCAAGCAAGGTTTATGATTTCTCAAATTACTAGTAGGAATTACATTTAGCTCCTGGTAACTAAGGCTTTTGTGTTTATATAATTGCATCGAGAGAAAAATCAAATGTCCAAGCATTATCATGTAGTAGAATCATTTTGATGTGTTTAGAATAGTAAAGAGCGCATTTTTCCCTGAGTGCTTGGCTTAACCCCATAAATTGTATTCAGTAGAGAGCCTCAGTTATGGTTTTAATCGGTTTAAGGAACTCATCGATACGACACCAAGGTGATAACACGAAATACACATGATAAGTTTGAATATTCGATTTGGCGGTTGATGTTGAAGTATGAGCAGGTGATCCCTATTCTTGGGTTATCATAGTGTATTCATTTTTTATCACCATCGTAACTACTCGATGCAAAAACCTTTTTCTTTTATGCCTGACAAGCAGAACGCGCAAGGTCTTCTTGCGTTTGGCAGGTATCTTTTTTTCCATAATGCTTTTAATTTTTTGTCTTTTTACACTTTGGCCTTTCATTACGTTTTTTTATCTTACCCGAACTTGCCCTTTTTATAATTGTAACCACTCACGACAACTTATCGCACTTATGCCTGGTGCACATTAAGTCTGGGGTCGTAGTCAGTGGATTTAAGTATTAGTTGGCGTGGCCTTCAGGTAACGCCAACTACGCATGTCCCCAAATTCGAGGGTGACCATTGGGATCTCGGAAACTATAAGAGATACGAAAAAATTAAATTGCGGCAAAGTTGCAAATTTTTGCTCAATGAAATGATTTTAAAAATTAAAAAATTTCGACTACTTTCGGAAATATACGAAAAAACCGAAATTTTTAAAGTTGATTTTTATTTTTTCCTGACTTTATTTAAACAGATTTTATTAAAAAAATTACACTTTGTATTGCCACTTTTTCTTTTCTACAAAATGGCATTGTTTTTTTTGAACCCGACGTTTCAATTTTTTGGGCCCATCATCCTTATTCTTTTTAAATACCCTCAAGTTTTATTTCGGATCTCAAAAGGGCTCGTCATTTTAAAACAGACATATAGCACACTTATTATGTTATTAAACGTTTTGACGTAAAATTACATCATCAAGCATAAATCTGCCTTCATACTAAAAAAATTGCGTTACTTTGTCAAAAACAGGAACCAAATCAAACGATTTAAAATAAATTTAAAATTTTTTGAATTTATAGCAACAAGAAAATTAATAACAGACATTTGTTATGTTATTAAAGGATTAAGAAATCTTCAATAGCGTAAAACAATAACATATAGGTAAACAAACTTAACTTATAGTCATAAAAGATATTCAAATTGAAAACCCTCCTTGAATGCATTTTGGACTAAGCCTTCTAATTTTAGTATTGATCGTTGAATGAACCAGCAGAAACGAATTTCTCGAATTAAATTTTTCGTAGTTCAAATACGTCATTTGGTATCTCACGATACAAACGATTTTGTAAATATCCGTAAAAGGAGTCCAGTGGATTTAAGTCTGGACTTCTGGCAGGATCTCAGGTCCAATCCTTTATCTGGAAACAGCATATTTAAAATGTTTGTTTTTTTCCCGTCCATTGTGGGAGGGCGCCGTCCTGTTGCAACCATTTCCCCACAATATTTGTGGCTCGTTTTCAAACTGTTGAAATATTATTTAATTAATTCTCTATATACTCGGCGTTAAGTACCCTGTGATTATAGGGCCAAAATTTTTTATTCAATGGCGACCCCATTAAAGAAGTTCACCCTTGGTTGACTTTTGATGTTGTCGGGGATTATCTATCGACCAATAATGTTCATTATGTCTATTAAAAAACCGTTAGTTGAGAAATTACACTCGTCAGTCCAGATTACTTTTGACAGAAAATCGTTGTCTTCTTCGAGGTCGATAATTATTTGAATTTAATTTTCGCCATATTGGGCATTCTAGGTGTTGCGCTCATTTTCAAAATGCCAGTTGAGCTGGGAGGAGCATTATTAACCTTAAAATGAAAAAAAGTCAATGCGAAATTAAGCCAATTACGGCTAAAGTTTTCGATTCAAAATTTTTCCTTTCCTCCCGATCAATTTTTTCTAGGTTGCAAAGTTCCAAATTCCCAAAATTTTTTTATGAAGTTCGAATCTAATCTTATTCGGCTTTTACTTTAAGGGGCCACCTACATGTTTTTTACTATTTTGAAAATCAAATTTTGGAACAGCCCTGTATTACATTTTGAAATTAAATAATTTTTTTCATTTTTACGTTAAAAAGGATACTTGTCAAAAGTTGATATAAGCAACCGTTTTCGAGATATTTGGATTTAAAAAAATTAGACGCACCTGATTTTATTATAGCAAACTTAAAAAAAAAAAAAACAAAATGTATATATGTATTTTAATTTTTAATAAAATTATTGTTTAAATTATGTTTGTCAAAACATAAGCTGGTTTATAATTTTTGAAAATTCCCTTTTACTTTAACCAAATTCGTTCTATGGTGGGACACCCTGTATATCGGAAACGGGGCCTTGCGGACCCATATTTGTAAGACTTTTATGTTTATTTTTGGACCTTGAACACGCCTGAAGTATTGATATTTCCTCATGAATCCCCCTGTATATTGTCACCACCTTGTTAAACCAAACTATTAAAAAATATATCTGTAAATGTATCACCCACTAAGCAAAGAACATCTTGAGCACGTTTTGTAACGTTATTTAAAAGTAACTGTGATAACGTTTAATATTAAACATTATTTTGTCATGTCTGTTTCGTTAAAAGTTAACATATCGACCTCGTTTGCTTAAATGTACCCCGCACAGAGATTGTTACATTTTTTAACAACGACGCCAAGTTTACAAAGAAAGATTTATTAGCTTTAGTATTAGAACATAACCTTACTATATTTTAAAAACAATTGTGTTTTGTGTTAAGGTTTTTTCTTGTTATATTAAAGAGAAATATGGATCGGAAAGTAAGTATATTACACCATTTTGTACTACACTTTAGTTTTTATGTATGTACATATATAGATAAACTGACCAAAATTTTGAAGGTCAGGTTTTTAAGCCATAAGTCTAGAAAATCCAGCATTAGTCGTTTCCTTAGGATAAAGTTACCATTTGTCCCAAATATTGGGGTATTAAGCCCGGATTTAGTTTCGGGAGATACCTTCCATTCCCTACATAATAGTAATTTATGTTATAAGACCGGAAAGTAGTGTTTTGCAGGTTGAGCCAAACAGTTTCTAGGGCGAGCGGTAGGCGAGTCCTGGAAGCTTGGCGAGACCTGCAAAACTTGTTTTCGGTCATGTAACTACAATGTTTTCTTTCGACCGAAACTATTTAAAAATAATAATAATAATATTTTAAAGATCGAAAACAGGTCTATATATCCATTTGACATGGATTTGACACTTATTATAACAATAAAATAATTTAAGACACCCACAGTACATTAGTACTAAGGCCTCAGCCTTCGTGGTCTGTCCAAAGATTAAAAAAAAATCAACCGAAGTTCGTTTCCGTAACAAACATAAACAATAACAGCTGTGCTGTAAATAAGCAGCTTATTTTTAATTTCATGGATCTGTAAAGTAACAAATGGGTCTAGAAAACTGACAAATGAGCCCGGAGAGATTCTTTCTGGTTCTTAATAACCACTTTCTGGTCTAGCCCGGAAAAAAGTTACTTTCTGGCCAAAAAATTCTCCAGAAAATGGGTATTTTTCGATCGGTCGAAAAATGCTTTTTAGGGGACTTAAATACAAAAATTAAATATTTAAAATACTTCCAGTGAATAAATATAATCAAAGTTGTAACTTAAAGCATTCACTGTGATGTATTATATTTTGTAATTTTAAGGGTAATTATTTACAAGTGGGGTCAACCCTATTTTTGGCCATAAAAATAGATGAATTTATGGATCATCATATTTAAAAATTAATTTTAAAAGTTCAAAATTCCTTGTTTTTGCAAAAAATCTTAAATAACTTTTATTCTTATTGTCTTCAAGCTTATTGTTTTTTTTTCGTAGTCTACGTTTAAAAACAAAGGATTACAAAAAAATCGATATCAAAATGAGTTTTGGTTACTTGCGGTTAATTTTTGCAAATCTTTCGTTTTTTATGTATTTTTCACAAAAATTTATATCTAAAACATCAAAAAAAGATAAAGTAGAAATTTGGTCCAAAAACATAAAAGCCAATATATTTTTTAAGTTTTAAAGCTATAAAAGCTATCGAAATCTTAATTTTTTCCTTTTACGAAATTTTTTATCATAAATGCGCCGTAAAAACAAGCAGAATAAAAAAAATTAAAAAATGTTAATTTTTCATCTAGATATGGCCAAAAATAGGGTTGACCCCCCTTAAACCCCCCGTAAACAATTTCCATTTTTAGAGGCCCTGATATTAGACAGTTGACACATTAATAATAATAATAGAATTATTAGAAAATTAATTATGAAATAAATTGTAGATGCAGTTCAGTCTGTTTTCAAATAACAACTAATCAGAAAGTGGATCGGAAGTTAAAAAGAAAGGCATAGGTTTAACATGCTCGAGCGAAGTAACTAGTATAACTGTAAGTAAAAGTTTCCTTAAGGGATAAACTGAATTTTTATTTGGATTTTTTATCAAATAGAAGCAAAATAATAATATAGTACAAAGTTTTTAAATGTTTTTTTTTTAATTGGGTGGTTTATCAGTAGTTTACTCTACCATTTAGTAATGGCTAATCGAGTAGCTAATATTAGAGAAAATTCCGACTATGTTTTAAAAAAAATTGTAGGCTTTTAAGCCATAACAAGGTTTTTATCCTTTATATAAGGGAAATAGACACTATCTGCAAATACAGCTTTTTTTGCCAACCTACGATATAAAATTATCTTTTTAATAAATGAACCAAAAGTTTTGGGGCAAATATTTTACAAACTTTTCTTTTTCCAGGTGCAACTAGGAGGAAAAAATAGAACAGAATATGGATATTAAAAATACATGTACATACAGTTGATTTTTAATAAACATTTATAAATTATGTAGGCAATTTTTATACCTAATTTTAGACATTATATATTGTTTTAAATATTACTTATATTAACACATCACACATATTTAAGACTTTTTATATAGTAAATTAAGAAAGATAAACATTACCACATGAACATTTTTATATATGAACTGTTGTACTTTGTGTAGATTTAGAAAATAAGCTTTCCCTATTAAATAGTCTGTACACAAATTTGGGGAATATAAAAGGAGAGTTGTTGACATCAGATGTTTTTATGAATACATTTTTCCTTATGGTTCATATTAGCATTTTTTTATCAGGGATAGTCAGTTATCACTGGTTGTGTCTTGAAAACTATTGTATTATTTCGGGGTGGACGAAAAAATGATTATCAAAATTAACAGGCGTGGAAGCAACATTTACTTTTATACATAAAAATGCTAAAACTTTGAGGTAAACATTTTTTTAATATTGTTAATTAAATAATTTCTTGATGTTTTAATAATCGATAGGGTATTATACAGTTTTAGTTTTACAAAACGTAAACACAAAGAATATTTAATCAAATCTTTTTTATTTAACCAGCATACCTTTTAAAAAATATGTTTCACTTTGTCAGTGCTTTTTTGCATAAAAGTAAATTTTCGCCCACTCTAAAAGTTTAACAAAAAATAATATATGAGGAAAGGAGTGAAAAATCGTTTATTAATTTTCGTGATTGATTACTGTGATATCAACATTTTTATAAAAAGTGTGCCCTTTTTAATATACCTGGTATCGTGCGCTTCCTAGTGATAAAGTCGCCAACCTAATAAGTTTAGTGACTTAAAGCCATCTTCATTATACTAATTCTTATTTTAAAGCTGTACATTAAATCGTTAACAAAATACGATTTACGGCCATAAATAATTAAACTTCTGTATTATTATCATAAACCAAACATTAAGGATCCAAAAGATCTTTTAGTGTTAACTAAATAACGGAAATATAAAACACACTAGTTTGTTTATAATCAACATAACGAAACCGTCTATTTAAATCCTTAGAAAATCCTCTTTATAACGTAAGTTATATAACGTGGATGTTTCAGAAAATGTTTGAAACTAGAGCGTTGTATTTTAAACGTAACTACGATTTTGTTAAGTTGAAGGAAATATAACGAAACTATTAGGTTAAAGGCGCTGTTATTGTTTCAAGATGATTAACGTAACAAAGGAACAAGAAAACATAAATGTAACGTAATTAGGATGATTTTTTGCTTAGTGGGATATATATATACCTGTCAGAGAATCAAATTTAAAGATTGCAACGTAATATCACGAGCAACGTAGTCTTTCAACCTTAATATCTGCCACATATTTCACTAGGCATGCATCACTTTAATAATTAAACCTATGAGTAATGACCCGCGAGTAATGAACTATTACTCACCGGTAAAATAATAGGTGTTATTCATTCAAAAATAGTGAATAATGAACCTGTTATTAAACGTCGTGAAAAAAATTTAATTAAACAGAACATTTAAATCTCTGTCTCATTAGTCTGACTCATTAGTCAATAACGAGTTTTTCACTGGTCAAAAATAATGGTACTTTTTTAACTTGTCATGGGATGTACTATTAGCATAATGTAAAAAATAAAGTTAAAGTAATAGTCCGGGAGGCCACCGCAAGAAACCAAGCCTATAAGAGAACCGCATGAAACATTTTTTTATACTACTATGAACAATTGTCAATTTAAAGCCGCACTGCTGCCTCAGCTAAGAGTGTTTAAATTTTTTTTTATTAAAAAAAATCATGAAAAATCGTTTTTTTTTTAATATAACTTGAAAACTATTGATTTTAGGAAAAAAAGGTATATAATTAAAATTAATAGTCTAATAAAACTACGTCAGTTTTTTTAACAAAATTTTTTGTAGCCCTTTAACTCTTTGAGGCTCGCCGGTACAAATAACGTACCACCTTTTGCTGTGTTGCTTAGCGTCGGCGGTCCAGAAAAAAGACCACCTATCAAAGTCGGTTTGGCTAGTGTTTACGCGGTATATTTTGTGAACCACCATATTACCGGCGTATTTTAGCATGTGCTTAGTGGTTTCACGGAACGGTGGGGTTTAGTATGAAATACCACGCCATTCTAGAACGACCTGTTGGATTCCCAATGTAAATAAAGTTTTTTTGTACTGTAACGAAATATAAGAAATATATTTCGTTAGAGGTTTTTCTTATAATCCTAACTAATAATTTAATTAATAAGTTGGGATATTTATAAAATATTTTGGTGCATGCGCCGGTGAAAGTGTTTAGGAAATAATATAATACAAGTCCAGCCGCTATATAAGAATATGGTGGGGGATATATGTTACTTGGGTACTAATAAATAATAAAGGATTCATCTCGATCCTGTTCTTAACGTGGTAAGTTGTCTGATTTTTTTGCTATTATTATTTGATTTTCATTTATAAAACTTATTTATTTTATGTAAATGTTACTTGATTTTAGATTATTCTAAATTATTATGAATTACAAACTGTGATTCCAGGGTTTATGTTATGTTTTTGGAATACCTTTAAAGGAAAATAACCTCTAAACACGTTTTAACAGCTTAACCTTTCTGGGTAAATTCTCGTTTAATACAAGTCATCGTGCAACTTTTTGACAATTTTATGATTAGAATAGAACAAACAAACTTCAATTTTCTATCACAATAAATATTTTTGGGAACTAATCTAAATTTTATGAAAATTTACCAATTTTGTCAAAGATAAACTCACTAGAATATTGCAAAGAATATCACACGAATCATCTATTTAAAAATCAGTTTCTGCCGATGAATTATGATTTTAGGAGAGGAGTAAACTAGAGAAATCTAACCAAAAAGAGACCAGATAAACGAAACAACGAGTCCTGGATGAAAAGTTAACTTTGAGGCAGTTTTGAGGAGACATGCTCTAGTGCATCAACAAGTTAAATACAGTATGGTAAGTTTTCCATTTTCCTATTAAATTTTGATATTTTTTATGTCTATTTTTTTTTTATTTTTAATAAATTAAATCTCGTTTGAGGAAAACTTACCATATTTTGATTTGTGTGACGGTACCGAGCATTTCTCCACTTCTGACTGAATTTATCTAAATTTTCTTTATTTTATCTTCAACTCGTGTAAATTTTATGAATAAAATATCAGACAGCATAAATCATAGTGGGGTTAGGCAGGGAGAGATCTATCGTCAGCTATTTAATTATTTTTAGTTGTTTTCTTTTCTTTATTAATGTAAATTCATATCTATTTTTAGTAAATTGCCTCTGACGATATAAATCAAATTTTATTAGTTATAAGAAATTAAATAATTTGGAATATTATTTCCGAATTTGTGTTACTTCTACCTGGAATAAGGAGAAGAATACAGGGAGATTCTCGATAATTTTTATTATTTCTTTTAAACATTCATTACTTAACTAAGATAAAATAATTTGTCGTTCAGCTTAATAATATTTTTTTTTGTAACTTTATTACCGATATAAACTTATTTCATATCTGTAAAACAAGGAGATTGGTGTACTATTACCAGTGTCCTTGGGATATCTTATTTCTATTCTAATTTTATACTAGAAATTAGACATTTATCCTTTGCATGTAACACAAAACAATGGGGAAGAAACTCGGGGCTGTCAAGAACCTAAAGATATAACACCTAGTCAACAGCTTTCAAACAACAAAGGCCAATCCGAGGAACCCAGGCATAGGCTCCCTGCATCCCAACACAAGGTTCCACAGTCAGATCCTTCTAACCTCTGAAGACAACTTTCATCATCAGGACAGAGCTGCCTTGCACTGGGAAGTATCCTCTAGTCATACATACACGGAAAGCATATTGGGAAAAGGTGACACATCCAAATAACACATTATGCCATTCTGAAGATGTTTCAAATATGTAAAAATGTCTAATAATATCAAATTTCAATCAAAATTTGATTCACTTTTAAGAGCTAAAATATTGTGAACACAATTAAATTTTAATAAAATTTGTAAGTTATAATATCTTTCTATCTCCTTTCTTTGAAGCAAACGAAATTTCAGGCATTTTAAAGTCTCTTTAAAAAGATAGTTTTAAACTTAAATTCATAACTTGTTAATTACCTAATTGGTCGCATTAAATTATATAGTGCCTTGGGATTTCTGGGCCCATAAAAAAATTAAGTTTCAAAGTCAAACCAAGCTATCATTTCAACAACCTCACCCGAGATGAGTTTCATATAGCCGAGTGGAACGTGGCTTTTTATAACAATTTACAAGTGGTGCCCAACGCCCTTTTTCAAACAATTCATACAAATCGTCATTTAAGGCATACTTTGATAAAATTTGTGTAAGTTTGATTCAAACATATGTACTGGTAAGTAATAACCTGTAGATATCTACTATTTTAATAATAACTTACCAAAAACGAAAAAATTTGGTGGTATGATTAGCGTACCACTGCCACATAGGCAATAAAAATCATTCTTTTACTTTTAGAGCATGTCAGTAGAAAAAAAGAGAAGAACTGTCGTTTCGGCTATCGACATGAATGAGGACGAATTTTACCGGGAAATAGAGGGTATTTATCAAATGGGGGAGCCACTAACTTCAGGTGCAGAATCTGAGGTTGATATATCCGATATAGAGGATGAGGAAATATGTGACTTCTGAAACTTCCGAAGATGACCTGCCATTATCCCTCGTAAAAGGTAAACTAGGATATTCTGTTTCTGGCTCATCAGGATTGAATACTGTTTACAAACCTCCAAAATGGTCAAACGAAATAATACCTACCGCACTCCTGATTTTGATTCCCCTTCTGGCGTACCGACTTTATCAAGAAAATTCCAGATATTACTCCTTATAAAATATTTCAGCTTTTCATAGATAATTATTTTATAAATTACTTAGTCTTTCAGACAAATCTACTTGCAGAGCAAATAAAAGGGAAGTCTGGTAAACAACATGTACCTACCAATTTGAGAAATGAACGCGTTTTTGGGAATTAACTTACTTATGGGAATAAAGCGGCTTCCTAGCTACAAAGATTATTGGTCAAGTGCACCAGATTTAAATGACGCTTTTATTTGCTCTATTTTGAATATGAAAAGGTTTGTTGGCATTTGTCACATTTGCACGTTAATGATAATACGTCAGGCCTGACTGGCAATCACCTAATTTTGATAAGCTGTACAAGTTTGCGGCCAGATAGATATATTACTAAAGAACTTCCAGAAATATTTACTTCCAAGTCAAAAAGTTGCTGTAGATGAGTCCATGATTAAATTCAGGGCAGAAGCTCTCTAAAGCAGTTTATGCCTAACAAAACCAATAAAACGCGGCTATAAGGTATGGGTACTGGCAGACCAGTCAGGATACTGTCTCAATTTCGATTTATACGGAAGTCCGAGTCATTTCAAAAAAGTCTTGGGTCTCGCGTAATTCATAGCCTTACAGGAATTTGGTAAACAATAATCACGTTGTCTACTTTGATAATTTTTTCAATAGTGTAGAATTACTGGAGGAGCTAAAAGAAAAGAAGATACATGTTATCGGTACAGTAAATATATCTCGAGGTACTTTGCCAGTATTTAAACAGGATAAACATATGAAAAGGGGAATACCAATGGTATACAAATAATACTGGGCTCGCGGCAATAAAATGGAAAGATAAAATCTGTGCACATACTTTCAAACTGTCATGACCCACAAAAATCAAATAATGTAAAAAGGAAGAAAGGGATGGCACTATAATACAAATCCAATCTCCTGAGGCAGTAATTGATTATAATGCTAATATGAATTTTGTGGATAAATTTGATCAACTTTTATCTAATTATAAAATAAATCGACGTAGTAGGAAATGGTGGGCACCGAATTTTCTTCTACTAACTAGATGCATCAGTTGTGAATGCATATTGTATTTAAAATTATTAAATCTACCAAAAATGTCTGCAAGATTTTCGACGAAGCATAGTAAATGCACTTTTGTCAGAAACTTTAGTTGCTAAAAAAGACCTTCAACTAGTTCACCATCAGTACAGTTGGAAATAAAAAGTCAAACCTTATGTTCCAAGAAATACGTCTGGAATCCTCGAAACATTGGCCAGAACGTAGTTCAAGAAGAAGGTGTGCTCTATGTAGCACAAAAAGCAAAACAAATAAGGACAAATCGATTTGTACTATATGCGGTGTACCCCTTGCTTGAGAAAAGAGAAGTCGTTTTTCAAGCATATCACAAACATTGTCCACTGGCGTTTTATTTTGTGCCCAAGATTTGCTCCTGAAAGAGTTAAGTTTTTAAGATATTGACGGTTTAAATTTATAATAAAAACGCAAATATCTTAAAAACTGAAGGGGTTACAAAAAAAAAACAAAAATATGCCTTTGAGTATGTTCTATTAATAAAATTTTATACATATTTTTAATAAAGTAAGTATTAAAGGTGATATAAGCAAGGTGGTTTTGGCTCGTAAATACTTCTCTTAAAACAATATTTTTTCTGGTACAAGTAAGTATACAGCACCGATCCATTTAAAAATTAATTTAAAATGTTCTATTTATTAAATGAAACAAACTAATACACATGTGCCTCGACGCAATGGAGGATAACCTGGTGGCTGAAATATTTTATTTAATTTTTTTTTTGGTCCAATAACTGTACCCATCCCGATTTACTTAAAACTTTAAATAAAACAAAATTTAATCTTTACTTAAATGAAAAAAAAATGCCTCCCTTATCTGGGAGTTATATACCTGACAGGACGCTTAACATTTCTTGATCTCCTATGCTACTATGTGTAAAACTTATCGTTTAAATATTTTTTTTATCGATTTAAATATTAATATCAATAATTTTTTAAAGACAGTTACTCGTTCAGATTGATCTTGAAAACATTTTAATCATAATTTTAACATTTTTTTTTATATAGTTTATTTAGTATTTTAAAACTTTTCCCTTTATTAACTTTTACTTCCTAGCCTTAAAGCTTATTAAAATTATAATATTTATACATTTATTTACCACTTTAAGATATGATTAAATTGAAGCCAAAACATTAATTAAACTTAAAAAAATGTTTAGATCATTTTTAGCATAGAAGATCAAGAAATGTTAAGCGTCCTGTCAGGTATAAAACCCATAAAAAGGGGAGGATTTTTAATTAAAAAAGATTAAATTTTATTTTATTTCAAGTTTTAAGTAAATCGGAATGGTACAGTTATTAGAAAAAAGAAAATTAAATAAAATATCCTGACCGGTTTTCCCCATTGCCTTAAATGTGATTAAAGTAAACGCCAATTTATCCGCATCAATCAGCTGATAAATAATATCAGGTCCCCAAACGTGAAAAATAAAATCAGGTAAAAAATTTACAGTTTTTTTAATGAATTTAATCAAAAGTATTTCATTTCACTTTAATAAACTCAATTACAAGAATATTTATATCAGTTAAATCGAAAAATTGGTTTAATTTAATTTTATTATTGTCATGTTGTCGTATTTAGACGTTGCCGTTCATTCTTTGATTTTATGCTTCCGTCCAGCTGTTATTATTTATAAAATTTTGTGTTTTTAGTAATATGTTATTGTTGGTGTGTATTTTTATCAGTGTTAGAAAACTGTTTTTGAAAAAAAGATTTTGTTTACTGGCTTTAGCTTCCTGCAAGCTATTTTCAGCAAGAAGGAAAAAAAGGGCCCATTATTGCCCTTGATCAAAAGAAGGTTTAAACAAAAGTAGCATATAAAACTTGAAAGGTAATTTTAAATTTTAATTTGAGGTGTTGTGAATAAACTTAAATATTTCCACTGTTAGTGCAATTTCAAATCGCTTAAAAGTAATGAGCTGCAAAGTCGCCTAAAAAGAAACGTTCTCATGCAAAGAAAATTTCAAATGTGAAATTTTGGATATCGGGCGATTCTGAAACATTTACCAGATGTATAAACAAGTAAAGTCTTAATGTAATAACCATAATCAGTTAAAACTTACCAAAAATAACTTTTTAGAACAGCAATAACTGTGTCACGTTTAAGGAAAAATTAAGGAGAGGCAATTGTTCGATGGTTGTCAAACCTTTTTAAGGAATTTTTTTGAAGGGAAAAGGTTCCGATGGAAGAAAGAACCCCAAAGGGGGGGGTTTTTTAACTTCCTCGAGCAAAAACGACCATTTTTTGAGGAAATATAAAGAAAAAGAAGAATCACTGTATAATTTTTTTTTCCTTGATGAAATTGGATTTTCAGAACGGTACAAGGAATTTTGGCAGGATGAAAAAAAAGGAGTGTGAAATCCACAAAAGTTGATGGAAAAAGGTATTATAAATTAAAGCATATGTTTATTTTTGTTCAAAGAAATTTTTGAGATAAAAATACTTCATGCTGGCACTGAAAAGGTTTTTTTTGAGGTGTGAGGAATTTTTTTCCCCAAAAAAAAAAGCTGAGTGATTAAGGGGGGAAAAGAATCAGAAAATTTTTTTGGGGTTTGAAACCCCAAATTTTTAAGAATCTGACACACCTTTTAGTTATTGTTTGAAATGCCCATACCATAGTGTTTTTCCCAATTTTTTTATGGACAATGGTTAACCAGGAATGGTTATTGGATAACAAAAAAAATTTTTACGCTATGTTTAAGACTGAATTTTTAAAAAAATTTAGCTATGAGGAACGGGGAATTTTTTTTTTTTTTTTTTTGTATCAGATGATTTTATAATTTGAATATTAATTTTTTTTTTTTGTAAACCCCCAAAAAAACCATATAGTTGATGTATTAAAGATATGGAATAAAGTCTTACGGTTTCCCCATATCACTGTATGTTTAACCCCAACGAACAATTTGGGGCATTGCCCCAAAAAATTTTATAACAGACATGTTGGTCAAAATTCGACAGAGATTCACTGTTTGATTGTGGGGAATCTTTGGTACTATTACTCCCCAAATGTGGAAAAATTCAAAATTGACATACAGAAAAAGAGAAAAAAAATGGAGATAGAGAAATGTATCTGACAGGTTGAAACTAAACCTATGGTAAAATTTAAATTTTTAACTAGTGATTCAAGTGATTCTTTTAAATGATAACCAAAATAAAGCATTAATCTTTTCATTTTTAATGTTTTTTGCCCCAAATTTTTTTTCTTAGCACAGTCCACGAAGGCTGAGGCCTAGTACTAACTTACCGTAGGGGGCTTAAGCGTGGTGGGGGGAGTTTGTTTTAAGGGCCTTAAATTTTGGAGACTGGGAGGAGAACGACAAACTTCCGCGGGTAGGGTTTCATAGTCTGGACACTTTAGGGTGAAAGAAAACAAAGGGGGGAAATCGGGGTCTCAGTTTTGGCTGTAAAAATGTTAAAAGTGGACACATGTTGGTCGTTGGGGAACAGGGGGGGAATTATACTGGCTAATCTTTTGAGCGAAGCCTGAAAATACCTACAAAAGAGGGACAAATCCCCCCCCTTGTCGGACGGCAAGAGAGGAAGCTGCTAAGGTGGTGGAACGCCATTCCCCCCACATGAGAACAATATTCAAAGAGGGTCTGATCTGGGATACTACAGTGTTTCATTCAATAAATAGAAAATTTTGAATTAATTTTAAAATGGATCGGTGCTGGTATACTTACTTGTATAAGAAAAAATATTGTTATAGGCGAAATATTTAAGGGCCAAAATCACTTTTTTGCTTATATCACCTTTAATACTTATTTTATTTAAAATATGTATATAACTTTTTTTATAGATCATACTAACGGCTTTGCTAACGGCCGAGTGATGATCGCGTTGTTAAATTTAGAAATTTTTAAAAGTTAACAACGGTTTAGAGTGTTTAAAAAACGTCATTGTCAGTGTTATTCAATGATTTTAGTAGATAACCTGTAAACTCTAATATTTTGTTAAACATTTCAAACCGTTGTTAACTTTTAACAATTGCTAAGTTAACAACGGTTTAGAATGTTTAACAAAATGTCAGATTTCGACAGATTGCCTACTAAAATCATTGAATAACACTGACAATGACGTTTTGTTAAACATTCCAAACCGTTGTTAACTTTTAACAATTGCTAAGTCCATTGTCAAATTTAACAACGCGATCATCACTCGGCCGTAGGAGGTATATTTTTTGTTTTTTTTTACATTTTTTCATAATTCTTTTAGTATTTAAGAAATTTGCGTTTTTATTTTAAAATAAAATCGTTAATATCTCAAAAACTAAAAGAGCTATAAAAATAAATAAATAAAAAAACTGACGTAGTTATATTAGACCATTGATTTTAAACATATACCATTTTTTCTAGTGATGAGCAAAGCAAGACCAAGACCAAGACCGGGCGGGTCTTGGTCTTGGTCTTGCTGCAAGAATCTTGCTGGTCTTGCTTTTTTTTAGTGGTAATAATTTAAACTAAGTAATCTCGAATAAAACATATTTTTTTTAATACTTAAAAATAAATAAAGATGGAGACAACATTTTTTGCATTAAAATTTTAAAATATACCAATGTTAACCTTACAAGTACATTTCAATTATTTAATTAAAAAGCATATTTTAAATGTAGGGGTTTATTTATTTATAGCGCTTTATTTTTAGTTGAGACACAACCTGCTTTTATACATTTAGTGTCATAGAAACATTTTAGTAATAAGAATTATTTAAATTTTATTTAAAGAAGCACATAAAATTAAAACAAATACCAAACTGTGTACTGTGTGTGAGCAGAAAAAAATAATAATTTCAACCAGATGTGAAATTTCCGTGGAAATGATTCTAACATGTAAACATTGGTTTCTGATTTAAAAAAGAAAGGTATTCAGGAATCTTTTCATTTCATATAAACTTTTTATCTTTAAATTAGTCAAACATTTGCCGTACAAAGTTTGCACAAATACTTTAAAAACATTCTGCATATACAAGGTGGATCAATAGTGCGACAAAGCTCGATATCGCCGAAACTGTTCATGATGGTGAAAAACTGAACATACAAAAATTATAGAAAAAAGGCGTAAATGTGAAATTATTTTCCATTTCAGAATTTTCCGAAGAATCCACTGCCATAAAAAATGTATAGCAAAAAATCTATTTTAAAAAATTATCAATAATTATATTATGCTGAAAATTGTTAAACTATAGTATAGGAATAATGTCAACGTAGATGGTTTTCGGTTTTGACAAAAATGACATCATTATTATTTTTGTTGGCATTGTTTTGACTTTTTTGGAAATTTTTTTATCCACCCTGTAAGTGGAATCACTAGATAGCTAAATAAAAAAACATTAGGTATATAAAAGTAATTTTCAGCCTCTATAACCTTTGTACCCCTAGCTTTTTTCTGTCGTGAACAGTTTCGGAGATATCAAGCATTGTCGGACCTATTGAATCTAAATATTATTATTTTTAAACCATGTTATTGAATTTACTCGTCATCGTTGTTAGAGAACTGTATAAAAGAACAAAGTGATCAATTTAATTATTATTTTATTAAAAAAAACTGTTATTCATTAATTATTCGCCTTTTTTGGCAGCTCTCGACCCATTTTTTGTCAGGTTTGTATAAAATACCTCTGGATATTAAATATTAAAATTTTATATTATAATATTAAAAAATGTCGCAAAAGTGCAAGAGTCTTGCAGGTCGGTCTTGCTCTTGCGTAGTCTTGCACTCCTCGGTCTTGGTCTTGGTCTTGGTCTTGCATACCCCGGTCTTGGTCTTGGTCTTGCAAGCGAAAAGACGGTCTCGGTCTTGGTCTTGCTGCAAGACCAAGACCAAGACCGCAAGACCAAGACCGGTCTCGCTCATCACTAATTTTTTCCTAAAATCAGTAGTTTTTGAGTTATATTAAAAAACCGACTTTGAACCGAAAATGACTATAGTTTATAGTAATAAAAAAAAACGTTCATGCGGTTCTCTTATAGGCTTGGTGTCTTGCGGTGGCCTCCCGGACAATAATTAAAATAAGCTTTTGCATTACTTTCGTGAATACCAAAGTTACTTTATTAAATTTTTATTTAAAAGTGTTGCTCCTTTCTAGTTGTGTTTAGAAAAGGCCCACAAGAAAATAAAACCTACAATTCCCTTTTTGTAGGATTTTTAAAACTATACCAAATATTATGAAAATGGAGAGGACTACAAATTAGAAACTTTGCAATTAATTACCCTATTATGTATCTTTAGGACTTTCTGTGATCTTTATCAAATTTTGTAGCTGTCTGTATTTAAAAAAAAAACTTACCAAATTTACCATTAGACCACAAATCATAATTATTTTATATTCATTATTATTATAATTAGACAAATCAGTTAAAGGTGAATATATTCTAGATACTATTTGCAAGTTCTGAAGTCCCATTACGTTATGCATATAAAACAAAACAGTTCCAAATATGCTGTTTAGTTTTTTAACTATTTCCGCCATTTCCCAAAACATTATTCGACATTTTCTTGCAGTTTTTACAGAATCTTTGGGATGCTGGTCCTTAAGACTTAAGAAACTCTTATTTATTTCAGCATATTTTATTTGCAATGATAAATTTAAGTTTAAAAAACTAATGCAAATTAAAAAGTCGTAGTACGAAAAAATATATTCGTAAAAGAATATATTTGTGTAATAACCTTGAATTAATAGATAAGTAAATGATACTAAGCCTCCTGCGATGACAGACATGTTAGCTATAAAAAAATCCCATAACGGACTTTTAGTAAAGAAGTTTGTTAGAGATCCCTCTGTATTTAAATTAACAAAGTTTTCCAAAAACGAAATTCGAAGAAAAATTTCGTTAAACTTACTATCCTGGCACTGAGAAGACAAAATTACAAAAATCATATGTATAAAACCAATAATTACTAGAACCAAATCCAGAATAAAAAAAGACACTTTTCTAGAAATTTCTTTGTTAAATTCAATTGAATTATGGAAACTTATAATGGCTAAGGTGGCATAGACACAAAGTAGTATAATTATATACATATTATACCAGAGCTGACGCCTAGATTTTCTTGCATAAAAATCGTACCGGGGAAAAATACCAAAAATATTCAAATACAGGGCTATATAGTGAAAGAATCTAAGATCCTTTCGACTAAAGTAAGTCATTGCTTCTATTTTCGCTTATAATTTGAAATAAACTGAATGTAATTGATACTTTTAAAGTAGAGCATTTGATATTAATTAAGATATTTCTAATTTGGTAACATAATTGGATTACCCTTTTAGACGAATGCTTATCTGTTTTTGGTCAAATGTACGAGGTGGAATGTTTTTTCTAAAAACCCTTTAGACAAATGTATTTTTTTTATTTTTGGACAATCCATGAAGGCTGAGGCCCATGGCACAAAGAATACAAGGTAGGATCTTGCGCATGACGTTTGTCACGTGATAGCCGGGTTATTACGTAGTAATGTGACTAAAAGGCTTTTTCGCGACATACCGTTTTTAAATACTGGTTGATAGCAGTTCTTTTTCCCATCATTCTAACCGTGCTTTACCCGCATATCGTCGTAAAAACAAAACGGTTTACGTATGTCACGCGTGTGTCAATTTTCCTGCTTTTAAGTTTAAATCCAAATGTAAGGTCTTTAAAGAGTCAAGTAATAAGTCAAAAAGATAAGATAAAAACCAAACTTTCCATTCAATAAGATATTAGCTATTTCCAAGTCAACTTTACCAAGTAAATCTTTTTCTCTATGATTTAAATATAATTGTACTTATTCATTCATTAGGGAATTAACTGATTAAATCGAAAAATTTGCAATCCAAATACGCGTTAAACCATAGAAAAAAGACATCACAAGCACCAAAACAATGGAAAAGCCGCGAATCCTCCATTATTTTAATTTGACACTTGACATAACAATTGTTCAAGCGCAGGTCAATGCAGAAACCTCTTTCACAAGACTTAAAACTTATCTTGGATTGGGGCGCCTACAATCTTGTTCAGTTTAATACCTCGAAAACACAGTCATGTTCGCTGTCGCGAAAAAAATCTGCAAATGCTCATCCCTTACAAATGAGCGGCCAAGTTCTGCAGAACAAAGAGTCGTTTAATCTTGTCGGCGTTACTTTTGAGAATAACCTCAACTGGCACAAACACATTTCATCCCTAGCTTCGCAGCTTCAAAAAAGATTGGATTCCTCTTCTGAGCCAGAAAATATTTCTCTTCTTCCAATCTGTACACTCTATATTGTTCTCATGTTCGGGAAATAGCTTCCCCTACAACACTTAGCATTCTGGACTCCATTCAAAGAAGAGCCGTTCGTCTTATTAATGATCCAACGCTCACAGAAAGGCTTCCTCTTCTTGCCCACCGTCGAGCTGTAGGGGATCTGTCGCTCTTCTATAGGTATTTTCACGGCTTCTGCTCATAGGAATTGGCCAGTATAATTCCTTCTCTGGCAGCTCCCAACAGAGCAACACGTAGTGCAACTTTTATGCATCCTTTTACAGTTCGGTTAGAGAGGCCCCGAACTTCGCGCTTTCTTCGTTTCTTCATCCCTAGAGTGTCAAGACTATGGAACCTGCTGCCCGCAGAAGTTTTTCCTTCTCCTCCCAATCTCCAAAAATTTAATTCCCGTGTGAACAAACTCCCTCTCACCCCACTAAAGACACCCACGGTACGTTAGTACTTAGGCATCAGCCTTCGTGGACTGTCCCAAGATAAAACAAAATAATAACAATTGTAATGACGTAATACTGACGTCATAACACCTTCTCCTACGTTACCGCTTCTCGCCACAATTTGTTTTAAATTAAGTTGAAGCCGTATGTTTATAGTGGTATTTTTATCAATTTGTTTAGCGTTTTACTTTGCTTTTCGGCAGTTTTGCGACTCTAAAACTAGTTGAAGTTTAAGATAATTTGTTATATTAAATGCCCATTTCTTTAAAATAAGCCTAATATTTAAAAATGGCAAAAAATTCACAAACATTGCAGGCTTTCTTATGGCTTTCTATTTAAATTTTGGCGCGAAGTCACATTGCTACGTCATTGCGCAAAACGAACCGATTTTGGATCGCTGGTGATCCTACCTTGTATTTATTGTGCCATGGCTGAGGCCTAAGTACTAACGTACCGTGGGTGTCTTAAGTGTGGTGAGAGGGAGTTTGTTCACACGGGACTTAAATATTTGGAGACTGGGAGGAAAAGAAAAAACTTTTGCGGGTAGCAGGTTCCATAGCCTGGACACTTAAGGAAAGAAGAAACGAAGAAAGCGGAAAGCTCTGGGACCTCTCTAGTTGAACTGTAAAAGGATGCATAAAAGTTACATTACGTGTTGCTCTGTTGGGAACTGCCAAAGGAGGAATTATACTGGCCAACTCCTCTGAGTAGAAGCCGTGAAAATACCTATAGAAGAGCGACAGATCCCCCACAGCTCGACGGTGGGCAAGAAGAGGAAGCCTCTCTGTAAGCGAAGGATCATTAATAAGACGAACAGCTCTTCTCTGAATGGAGTCCAGAATGCTAAGTGTTGTAGGAGACGCCATTCCCCAGACATGAGAACAATTTTCTAAAGAGAGTCTGATTTGGGACTACAGAGTATACTACGCAGTATACAGATTGAAAGAAGAGAAACACTGTCTGACTCGAAAGAGGAATCCAAGCTTTTTTGAAGCTGCTGAGGCTATGGATGAAATGTGATTGTGCCAGTTGAGGTTATTTTCAAAAGTAACGCCGACAAGATTAAACGACTCTTTGTTCTGCAGAACTTGGCCGCTCATATGTAACGGATGAGCACTGGCGGAATTTTTTCGCGACAGCGAACAGGACTGTGTTTTGGAGGCATTAAACCGAACAAGATTTTTGGCGCCTCAATCCAAGATAAGTTTGAGGTCTTGTGAAAGAGAAATCCGCATTGACCTTGGTTTCCACATCAGGCTTATTGACTAGCTTGAGAAAATGAATGTTAGAGTGAATGTTACCCGAATCGAGATATGCTTCCTCTCGAAGAGGTCTGATATATTGGTTAAATATAAAAAATACTACGAGAATCAAAAAATTGCATTTTTTTATACTTTAATCGCATAGCTTTGTAAGTATTAGTCGTAGAGAAAAACTGTAGAAAAATAAAAGTTTTATAATTAAATTTTCTACAACGGGGTTTGTTAGAAACAAAGAGATTTTAAGGGGGGAGAAGAATATTATACATGAAATACGCGGTAACAAATGGCACAAGTGCAGTTGATGCGTCTAGAGCTGCATTCATAAATCATTACAGAGTACACATTTTTCACATTTTTGTTGCAGAGGTCATTTCTTAATCTATTTATACATTTAAAAATGACCTCCGTAGCAAAAATGTAAGAAATGTATACTTTTTATGAATGCAGTCGAGATGGCCCTTTAAGCATCTATACTAAGAGTTTATTCCTAAAACGGCTGCTTTTCTTAATTAAGTTAGTTAAGTTAATAAAATTATCTTTTATCTAAATAAAAAACGCATTTTTTTATTGTCTGTGGAACGAGATATTAACAATCAAATTGTGCATAATTACCATGGTCGATATCTGTCATGTATAAAAATGCCATTTCGAAATACCTCGAAAACGGTTCTTACGATATTTTTTAAGAACTAATGCAATATAAATCTAAGTATTAGAAAATTTAAAAAAATCCTGAATTTTTTTATCGTTTTGTTAAAAAAAGTATTGATTTTTTAAAGTTTACATAGATCTGTTTGTTAATACGAAATAGTGTACATTATTTTATTTTTTTTACGTAATTGCTCGTATGAAAGGTGTATTTTAGCACTAGGTGGTCCCAGAAAGTGTAAAATAGTGTAAAATATTACTAAATAACGAACAGACCTTATGTGTTGTAGGGGGAAATCCCGTAACGCCGGACGGCACCTACCGCCGGACACTCGTACTATCAAGGCAGGTATAAACAGGTTCAATTCAAAGCACAAGTAAAAGAAGCGCTGGGGGCACATAGCAACAGGATTACGCGCCGCGGCTCGCCTGTGACGCGCAAAGCCACGGCGGGAGCGGGCGTTTGCTGTATTTGGCGGAAAATCAGGGTTGTCAAATGAAAATCGATGTAAGTGATTCTGGCAGATTTATGCATTTACATTTTAATGCTATTCAAAAATAAAAGTAGTACTTGATTGTTATTTGTTAATTGGTAGAATATTATTAGATTTTTTAAGCAATTTTGGTAGGTACCACCTAATGTACAAAATTGTCTGTTGATATTTTTTGTGAGAATTTCATATTCACTTGATAAGCACATCACCACACACTACCCACAAGCTCCAGACTCTGGACAGGATATTTATGAAGCCGTTTAAAGATGCATACAACCAACGATGCGACGTGTGGATGAGAACAATTGCTGGATGTCGGATAACGGATTACGACATTGGTGGTTTGTTCAAAGAAGAATTTACAAAAGTAGCTCGACTGGATATTACAGTGTCTGGATTCAAATGCACTGGAATCCATCCATTTTAAAGACATACATTTTCTGATTTGGAATATTTGGGTGCAGATATGACCAATATACCACAAGAACAAACAGAAACTTCATCGAACACACTAAACAACAGACAAGCTGCCGCGTTATCAAACTCAGTCGTAGAACAGCCAGGAGCCTCCTCAAACACACAAAATATTGGAGGAGCGGTCGTCTTGCCTGAATCAGCTTTTGCTGGTGTATCTGCTTTTAGAGATGAATTTCTGAATGAATTTAGACAATCTGTTAGTGAGCCCATAACCACAAGTCCCAAACCTTTAACAATTTCTGCTCCAAATCTTATTCAGATAAATAATCCATAACTTAGCACAGTTGCTTGACGCCGCAAAAAAACGAACAGTAACTCAAAAAAAAAAATGCGAACGAGGTAAAATTTTAACGTCATCGCCATGCAAAAAAGTGGCAGAGGGAAAAGACCATGAAAGAGAAACCAAAGGAAAGAGCGCAGACATGGGAAAATAAGTTAAAAAGGTGAAGTCTGGGGAAAAATGGAAATAAAGTAGAACCATTAACTGAAACATATAACACAAACACAGCAGTTTGCGTAGTTTGGGACGGGATATAGTGCTCATCCTATCTTGGGTGGGTACATGAAGCATGTGCAGACGTTTCAGAGCCTGGAGATAGCTACATATATCCGTCCGGTACTAGGTGCCACTTTTCTAAATTTTATTTCTTGTTACCAAAGTTTAATTGATAGTATAAATTATTTTTAAGCAGAGGTTGTGTTTTTTTTTAATTTAATTTGATTTCTATCTTTGTTATCTACTGTAAGTCACAAAAAAATAATCATTCCTTTAAATATTTTTTATTTTATTTATAAAAAAACCTTAGGTGTCCGCCACTAGGGGACTTCCCCCTAATAATAAAATATGGCGCCACTAAAAACAATATTTAAAAACATATGTATTCTGTTCTTGCTGAAATTTATTGTTACGGATTTGAAAAATATCTGCTTAGTAAATAAAATTGTAGAAGTTTGAATTATTTTAACTAGATTAATAATTTGTTTGAAATAAATTTCCTTAGTTTTTTTCTTTCTCGACGGCCATTGCGGATTATCCTGAGGGCGCTGGAGACATCCATTTTACACTTTTCTTACGTCCTGTAGTAAAATAATGCTTCCAGCTAATTCTAGACTTTTTTTAGATTTTTTCATTATTTTCTACATTACGATAAAAAGCGCGAAGGAAGTGCGGACTTCCTTCCAGTATATTTCTGATTTTTATAGCGAGCAGAAGTTGACAGACATAGAGGTTAAAGAGTTATCATAATTACAATAAATTGAATTGGTTATGCTGATTATGCAAGCTGGGTCATATATAGAGACCGGACATCGATAAAAAACGATTAAAATTTCCAGCTTAAAATGATATAGACTATAAAAATGCAGTAAATAATTTAACTTCCTATGGTATTTATGGTTTTTATATTGGTATTTTTATTCGGTCTGATTTCCTGTAGAATAATACAAAAGACATGCCAATAGTAAGAAATTTAAAAGGGTTTTTGCAACAACATAAATTTACAAATATTTGATTGCACCTCTATTAGGGTTCATATTTATGCAATTAAAACCACAAACATAGTTTTGTTGGTGGAAGTGCAACTCTCAAAATGCAGTACGAAAACTCTTCGGGCCTATTTGTTGTGAGCTCATAAAAACCAGTTCCGTTACATAGGGTAAATCATATTATACTTGAGCCAAAAAAATTTGTTATATTTAAACAGGTGTAAGTCGCTTACAGGCAAATAAATAGTGAGTACAAGTAAAAAAAATGAACTTGCAGTGGCTTCTTCCATATTCTACTTGTTTATTTGAAAGTGAAAGAGGGACAGTCCACGAAGGCTGTGGCCCAAGCACTAACGTACCTTGGGTGTCTTAAGTGTGGTGAGAGGGTTGTTCACACGGAACTTAAATATTTGGAGACTGGAAAAAAAAGGAAACCTTTTGCGGGTAGCAGTTTCCATAGTCTGGACACTCTAGGGATGAAGAAACTACGAAAGCAGAAAGTTCAGAGCCTCTCTAGTTAAACTGTAAAAGGATGCATAAAAGTTGCACCAAGTGTTGCTCCATTGGAAGCTGCAAGAGGAGGTATTATACTGGCCAACTCCTCCCAGCAGAAGCAGTGAAAATACCTTTTCTGTGAGCGTGGGATTATTTATAAGACGAACAGCTCTTCTCTGAATGAGTTGTAGAAGACGCCATTCCACAGACATAAAAACAAAATTCTAAAGAAGGTCTAATTTGCGATACATACAGAAATCAAAGCTTTTTTGAAGCTGCTGAGGCTATGGATGTAATGTGTTTGTGCTAGTTGAGGTTATTCTTAAAAGTAACGCTGACAAGAATAAATGATCCTTTGTTCTGCAAAACTTTGTCGCTCATATGTAAGGAATGAGCGTTGATAGACTTTTTTCGCGACAGCGAACCTGTCTGTGTTTTGGTGGCTTTAAACTGATCAAGATTTTTGGCGCCCCAATCCAAGATAAGTTTAAGGTTTTGAGTGAGAGACATCCCCATTGACTTACGCTTGGTTTTCAAATTAGGCTTATTGACTGGCTTAAGAAAGGTGCAGTTGGAGTTTGGTGCAGAATTTGTAATTCTGAATTTATTTGTACAAAACCATATCAAATTGAGCGACATGTTAAATATATAACCAAAATATACCATATTTTTGAGGCACTACAAAATAAAAGAACTGACTTGTAAAATCACTTTCGTTTTACTCCAGTTACAAGCTGTGATGTCGAAAGGAGCTTTTTAGACTTATTGTTAGTGATATTTTAAATTATAAAAGAACCAATTTTACCGAATCCAACTTTGAAAAGACGTTAGTTATATCATGTAATGCAAATAAATTGTAAAACACTCCTGTTATGTTTTTATTTCACATTTTTTTAAATTTATTTATAACTAATATCTCCTTAATACGCACGCCAATGAATTTACCAGAAATAAAAAACGTATAGGGAACGAGCTCGTTCCGAAATCCGGGCCCTACTTATTAGCAATTAAGAATAAATATATCTAAATATATAAATATATAAAGATACATATACCAGCGCGCCTATGGTTTACGATTCTTAAGCCATTCCGTAAAATTTTATTACTATCGCTTGCAATAAAATAGAGTAAAGTGCAGATGTAAAAATAAAGTAGTACTATTTATTTTTACCAATATCTTTTCTCAAAAATTTTAAAATAGCTTATTCTTTTTTGATAAAACATTTTAAAAAACATCACTAATGTTAAGGAAATCTTACCATGGAAAATAAGGTACCATTAATCATAACAATTTTAAGAGCCATAGTGTTAAATTGAGGCAAATCAGTTAAAGGTGCATATATTCTTCCTATCATCTGTAATATCTGCAATCCTATACTTATGTACGTAGTAAACAACATACCTCCAAATATTTTGTTAATTTCTTTTACTATTTCAGTCATTTCCAAAAATATTATTCGACATTTTTTCACAATTTTTAAAGATTCAGAAGGAGTTTTGCACTTTATGTTTAATAAGATTTTATTAATTTCGACATATTTTAATTTAAATGATAAAATAACATTAACAAAATTAAGGCATATTAAAAAACAGTAGTAACCAATAATGGATTTGTAAATAAAGTCGCTTACATATTTAAACTGAAATACGCTCATCACAATAATTAGATTAACTAAAGTTAGTATAGATATAAATGAAGTAACCACCACAAATTGCCAAAATGGGTTTTTTATAAAGCTGTTTGGCTTTAGTCCCTCTGTATTTAAATTAACACAATTTTCTAAAACAAAAAGTTGATAAAGGATTTTATTAAATTTTGCTTTATTAAAATTTGCCAACAAAATGGCTAAAATATTATTTGGAAACCCCATAATCCTTGCAAATAAATCTAGAATAGCGAATGAAACTTTTTTAGACCTTGGTTGATTACTTATAATTATTGCTTTTATACCTAAAAATACAAATCCAGATACTAATACTATTAAATAAGTTGTATACCAAGCGGATTGCCTAATTTTTCTTGTATAGAAATCGTACCGAGGAAAAAGTCCAAAAATGTTTAAATATATGGCAATATATTGAAAAAAACGAATGTCTTTTCTACTAAAATTCGGCATTGTTTCTCTTTTTACTAAATGTACAATTACTAAATATTGATTTACCTCAATAAAGTGTTATAAAGTTAATTAGATGTCACTTACAACGGCTGGGCATATTTTCCTTTTAATACATTATTGTCATTAATAAAAAATGTTTAATCGACTAAAACAATTAAATTAATGACAATATTAATAACATCAATAAACCTATTTACCAAAACAAGCATTCTGAAATTAAACAAATGTAAATAGTTTGCAACAAAAAAAAATTAAGGGGTTAAACTTCTTCCAAACGAACATTAAAAACAGTAATATTTAAATAAACGCACATATGTTATTCTTCAAATTAAAAATAAATGAATAAATAAATAAATAAATTAAATACATAGTGTCGCGCACTTGTGCGCACATAACAAACAACAAAGGAGACAGCGATAGGGAGTATAGTCTGTCTCAAAGTATATCGTTATGGCTTTTGACGGACCGTACCCCAATAAACCTTTAACGATTTTATTAACTATTGTAATTGGGTAAACCCATTTGTTCATAAGGGCAGGGGTGAGCCAGGTATTTCTTGAGTATTAACCATTAGACATATAAATATTTTGGCTTATATTTTAGTGGCAGTGTTGAATAACCTTTTTATTGTGCGTTTCGAAAAAGTTGTTTTACGAAAATATAACTATGTCGCGTCGAAATCATTTGTCACTGGATGCAAAACAGGTTGTAAAAAATGTGTATGAAACTTTAATCAGTAGAGGTCTAATTAAACAAGAAGCTTTAAAAGAAACCTGTCTACTTACAAAAACTCTAATATCATCGATAAGGGATATTATTATTAGTGAAGAATTGAGCAAAAGAAAAAAAACGTAGTAATTTTCAATCTCACCGTATAGACAATTAATAGTGATCAGGACCTAATAAGAACGAAAATATATTGTCTTTATGAAAGCGGAGTTATTCCTACCTTGGATAAACTGAAAAAGAAGCTAGACGAGGACGAAACCAATATAAATATTAGCCGTGCCACCCTCCATAGAGTTGTTTGTAAAATGGGATTTAAATACCGCAAAATAGACAAAAGACAAAAGGAAATAAAGGAAAACGCATTACCATAATACACGTCTGGTTCAGAAGACGGATTTGTCCCAAACTGCTTGCTGTTGTCTGCAAAAAATTTAAGAATTCTAGCTTGGATTATCACGAGGATACAAGTGCAGAACTTTTTGAAAACTGGTTTCAAAATTATTTTTTTAAAAATATTCCAAACAACAGTGTTATTGTCATGGATAACGCAAGCTACCACAGCCGTCTGCTACACAAAGCACCAGCTTCATCAAGTTCAAAAACTGAAATCCAGGAATATTTGTTAGAAAATGATATTTATTTTAAATTTAGTTACAAAAAAACGCAACTTTTGGAAGTCCTAAATTCATATGCAATTAAAAACGATATGTATGTGATAATTTGGCTGAAAAGGCTGGGCATACTGTCTTACGGCTTCCTCCGTATCACTGTATGTTTAACCCCATAGAGCATTTGTGGAACCAAGTAAAATCAAAGATCAGAGCAGAAAATGTTACACCTGCTTTAAGTCCCAGTATTATAAATTTGATAAAAAATGTAATTACTAACATACCAGTTGAGAGCTGGAAAAATTCACTACAGCACATTATAAAAATTGAGGACTCTTACATTTCTTTCCAAAACAACATAAATTCTATTATAATTAATCTCAATGATGACTCTGATAGTGAAACAGAATTAGATTTAGATATTTAGATTAAAAATCTAATTATGTATAGATAATGTAGTTATAATTTTATTAAAACTTTGCATATATTTAATTTCTTAATGTAATTTTAAGATTATACTTACCTAAATAAACAATAAATTATAAATCTTTATATTATTAAAGTCCGTCCCTAATGTTCTGTCCTTTAATACCTACCGATCCGCAGTTTTATTGCTGTCGGCAGGTATAATCCATAAATGAAGGCAAAAGCTAACACTGTATACTTTGAGACAGACCATACGGTTTTTTTTTGGCGCATCGGATAAATGCTAAAGTCAACGCAGCTATGTCGACATAACTTAATTAAGCACTATTTTAAAGTATTTAATTAAATTACCCTTATTTGTAAAAAAAGTAACTTACCATATTTAGAAGAGTATAGCCAATTAAAATTAGTGAATTGGTTATATCGTTTGTAAGTACCAAATCAGTAGTTGGTGCATACATTCTTCCTATCATTTGTAAACATTGCAATCCCATAACCAAATACGTATCAAATAAAATCCATTCAAATAATCTGCTTACTTTTTTCACTATATTTGCCATTTCCCAAAACATTAAGCGGCATTTTCTTACGCGTTTTAAGGACTTTTTTGGACTGGAGCACCTTATGCTCATTAAAATTTTATTTATTTGTAAGTATTTTAATTTTAGTGATATATTTAGGTTTACGAAAAAAACGTATATTAGAAAACAGTAGTAGATAAATATGTATTCGTGCGCCACTGTAGGCCAATAAATTATCGATGCTAATGATATCATTATATATGTAATATTGAGTACCATAAACTGTATAAAAGGGGTTATCAAGTTGTTAGTTAAAGATCCTTCTGTATTTAAATTAACGAAATTTTCTAAAAATGAAATGCCATTAAAAATGTCGCTAAATTGAGTGTCATAAAAATTTGAAAATAAAATAATTCCAACAATATTTTTAAATCCAAAAACTATCGTAAGCGAATCGGTAAGAAAATAGGTCATTTTTCCGGAGATTTCCAACTTATGCTTAAGTGTCTGCTGAAGAGATATTATTGCTAAAATAAGAAAAACACAAACTAAAGTCATTTTATAGACAGTATACATAGGTAAGGATCTAGTTTTTCTTGAAAAAAATCATATTGTGGAAAAATACCAAATATGTTTAAATATACAGCTATATAGTGCAGAAACCTAATATCTCCACGCGTAAAATATGGCATTGTTGGTATCTTTAATAATAGTTGGTAATAAACTAATGTATTTTTCCAATTAACAACAAATTTTGTATGTTCACCGTGCATGATCAATAATTAATTGAACTGACTTTGCCGATACTCGGTGGAATTCCATTATAATTTTAACGGAAAAAAAATCACTTTTAAATCCATATATTTAAACTTATGAGAAAAATTATTTCTTGCGACTAGTTTGCTACACGGTAGTTTTTCAAGACTAACTAAAATTCAAATATTTCTTCAAAGACTAGGTATACATATTAGTGTTTATCAGTTCTGGTAACAGGTACATAACTTTTTATATGGGATAGGTCTAATTATAGGTACTAAAGATTTTCAGTTATTAAAATTAAATAATTAAGGTATAATACATTTAAATTTAACAATGGGAATTATTTAGGTTTAATTGACATTTAATAAATTAACGATTAAATTGTCAATTAGACCTAAATAATTCCATTGTTAAATTTAAATGATTATACACTTCAATTATTTAATTTTAATAACTGTAAAATCTTTATTACCTATAATTAGACCTAATATAAAAATTTTCTCACCTATTACCAGAACTGATAAACCATAATGTATACATCTTTGAAGAAATATTTGAAATTTTAGTTAGTCTTGAAAAAGCTACCGTGTTAGCGAAACTAGTCGCATAAGAAATAAATATTTTCTCATAAGTTTCAAATATAGTGGAATTTTAATACAAAGTGTACTTTCTTTTTCCATTAAAACAATAATTAATTGTTTAAGAGGCGTAAATGACAAATTTACAACGAAGAGACAAACACATTGGTAATATAATAATAATAAGATAGACAGTTTATTTTTTTTTATCATGGGACAGTCCACGAAGGTTGATGCCTAAGTACTAACGTACCGTGGGTGTCTTAAGTGTGGTGAGAGGGAGTTTGTTCACACGGGACTTAAATTTTTGGAGATTGGGAGGAAAAGGAAAAACTTCTGCGGGCAGCAGGTTCCATAGTATTGACACTTTAGGGATGAAGGAACAAAGAAAGCGAGAAGTTCGGGGCCTCTCTAACTGAACTGTAAAAGGAAGCATCAAAGTTGTACGACGTGTTGCTCTGTTGGGAGCTGCCAAAGAAGGAATTATACTGGCCAATTCCTCTGAGCAGAAGCCGTGAAAATACCTAGAGAAGAGCGACAGATCCCCTACAGCTCGACGGTGGGCAAGAAGAGGAAGCCTT
Source organism: Listronotus oregonensis (assembly GCA_019359885.1). Classification (NCBI taxonomy): domain Eukaryota; kingdom Metazoa; phylum Arthropoda; class Insecta; order Coleoptera; family Curculionidae; genus Listronotus; species Listronotus oregonensis. The sequence goes on from JAHBCN010007943.1 coordinate 32,380, forward strand.
TCTGTGAGCGTTGATCATTAATAAGACGAACGGCTCTTCTTTGAATGGAGTCCAGAATGCTAAGTGTTGTAGACGCCATTTCCCAGACATGAGAACAATATTCTAAATGGGGTCTGATTTGGGATACATACAGAGTGTACAGATTGGAAGAAGAGAAATATTTTCTGGCTCGGAAGAGGAATCCAAGCTTTTTTAAAGCTGCCGAGGCTATGGATGAAATGTGTTTGTGCCAGTTGAGGTTATTCTCAAAAGTAACGCCGAAAAGATTAAACGACTCTTTGTTTTGCAGAAATTGGCCGCTCATATGTAAGGGATGAGCATTGGCACACTTTTTTCGCGACAGCGAACATGACTGTGTTTTCAAGGCATTAAATTGAACAAGATTTTTGGCGCCCCAATCCAAGATAAGTTTGAGGTATTGTGAAAGTGATATCTGCATTGACCCGCGCTTGTTTTCCTAATCAGAATTACATGGTGGCTTAAGAAATTGGATACTAGAGTGAGGGGTACTATCGTCAGCAAAACTATGAATGGGATTGATTGTGGAAGAGAGAAGATCGTTAATGTGTAGAAGAAACAGCATGGGTGCCAGCACTGAGCCCTGGGGCACCCACCCCAGCATTAATTTGATAGAAGCTGGAGGAATGGCCATCTACATTAACTGATGCAAAAGCTTAGGTGGAAGACCATAAGAAGGAAGTTTGTTAAGAAGCCCCTCATGCCAGACCTAATCGAAAGCTTTGGATATGTCATGAGCAACGATCTGGGATTCACCAAGAAACTCAAGGGACTTGTTCCAGTTGTGTGAGACAAAGGAAAGAATATCAGCTGTGGATCTACTGTGACGGAATTCATATTGTCTATCATGTAAGATCTTATGTTTTTCCAGATACTTCAAGATTTGAGAATTAATTAATTTTTTCATTACTTTGCAAACAACTGAAAGAAGAGATATAGATCTATAGTTAGAAGGGAGCGTTTTGCATCCTTTTTTGGGAACAGGTTGTACACGTGCAGCTATCCAACTCTCCGGGAAAATGCCCGTCTCGTAAGAGATTCGAAAGAGGCGAGTTAGAATGGGTGCAAGCTCGGGAGCACATTTTTTTAAGACGATTGCTGGTATGCCATCCAGCCCAGACGATTTTTTAGTATTAAGAGAAGGAAGAATACGCTTGATCTGTCTGACTTTAAAAATTATATCGGACATTTTATGAGAAACAGGGACCACTGTTGGAAGAGGAAGATTAATAGGAGGATCAAGCGTATAATTGGCAGCAAATTGTTTGGTGAATTGTTCGGCTTTTCCTTTGGAGGTAGAGACAATTCCATCTTCAGAGATTAGGGGTGGAAAAGAATTGGTGCAAAAGTTCTGACTAATATTTTTGGCAAAGGACCGAAAGCTTTACTGCCATTTGAGCAAGAGAGAACTTTATCTTTTATACTATTGTTAAAACGGTCTTTTGCTTCTGGGATGGTCTGATTATACTGATTTCTCGCTTCGATGCTAACCTGTCGATGTTCGGGACTGGGGTTTTGAAGAAACTTTTGGTGGGCTTGAATTTTTAAAAGTCTGGCTTTGTCACAGGATTTAGAAATCCACGGTTTGTGATTTGAAGTTATAGGGTTCTTTTTAGTGTGGGGAGTATAGGTCTCAATGCCTAGTTGAATTGTTTCGGTAATTTGTTTACATATTTCGGAAGGATCGAAAGTAGAAAAGCAGGTAGGATCCCAAGAATAGCTGGCAAAGAAATCTCTCAGACCATCCCAGTCGGCCGAATTGTAGTGTCAGACGGCATGCGTTCAGTTGCCTTAAAATGTGTGGAGTATGATACGGTGACCAAACCATGGTCAGAGCGACCAAGGGGAGTAGTTACTGATGCTTGATAGAGTTCGGGGGTGGAAGTAAAAAATAGATCTAGGGGGTTAGAATTATGGGTGGGAACCCTAGGAAAGTAGGTAGGTTCCGTAATTAAATTGGTGAGCGAGTTGCTGATTGCGAAATTTTTGTAGAGCCTAGTCAATCCTTATTATGAACAATAAAATCCCCGGGAATGGAAACTGGGAAATAATATTGTCGATCTTTATTGAAAGGAAATCAAAGAACTCGTTGTGGAAATTGTCAGACGGGGACCGGTAAATACAGCAGATGAATTTGGTAGAAGATCTGAAAGTAAGTTTAAGCCAAAGAATATCGGGCCTACCGGATTCGAGGTTAGAAACCCGAGCACAAGCCAGGTCGTTGCGAACGTAAGCACAAACGCCGCCATGGGGTCGAAAAGATGAAATGAGTTCATAACCTGGGAAAAGGAGGTGGTTGGTTGGTGACAGCCAATTTAAAATTTTAAAAACAGACATATAATTTCTTTCACATCTAATTTTAACAAAACAAGAATTATTTAATAAATCTGGGGAACATTTTATTTAATTTTTTTCAATATTCTAAGTATAAAAAGAATGGTCCCTTATCATAGAGGTTTAATAGTCGGTCGGCTTGCTTTATATGGTCCATTATTACAGAAACCTGGAGAAGCGGATATTATAAAAAACTAAAGGAAACTGCGGCTGTTTATGAATACTTTAAAACGCATTGATATTTCATTTTAAAAATGATTCAGCTATACTTCCTGCATTTTATTAACTTTAAACACTCGTTAGACAAATAAACATAGTTTTTATAAAGCTTTGTTCCGAATGTCGTTCATATCTTTAAAATTAGAAGTGCGTTACATCAGTGTTGATAATGGTCATTAAGTGCCAATTTAGCTTACACAACATAATATTATTACCTTTAATAAAATTATGTTGTGTAAAAAAACGCAAACGTTAAGCCTAGTCATCCACTGGAAGCGAAAACAAGCGGCTACGAGCTCACGAGACACGAGCGTCAACAAGCGGCTATAAGACAAGCGATTTCGGGCGACAGGGGTCGTCCACTGGCGGCGGCTGTTCACACTGTTGTTTTCATTGTTTTTTTTTTGTTTTTTGTTTATTATTGCAAATTAAAATGGATGTAAAAGATGCATATTTCTTAGAAATTCCTTATTAAAGTTTAATAAGGCGTCAAAGAGTCCAAAAAAGACGAATGTATTGGGTGAACCCTATATTGGAGAATAGGGCGCGTCTCTTCCATTTTTTACATTCGCAACAAAATGTCAAAACTATATAAAAAAACAAACAAAGCAACCTACCCTGTTAACACAAAATTGTTCCTTGGACGTCCCAGTAATGAAATGTCGGGATATTGTTTACGTTGCAGGGACGTCCCGTAAAATCTTACTAGTTCTTTAGGACGTCCCTGGGATATACTTTTGGAACGCTTTTCTCTTTATTTGGGATCACCAATTCAGACATGCTATGGCTCGCTACCTCCCGTTTCCTAACCAAAAACTAAAAATTACCCAAAATAGAAATGTTTAAAAATCCGACCAATCACCGCAGGTCAAACGGTCAAACGTTGCTTTTTACTATCGTCTCTGACACATAAATTTGCTGGGAAGGTTGGTGAATTTTAATTGAAATAAGCAAATAGTTACTCACAGTAGTCACAGTTGCTCAAGACCGATCTTGCTCAAGACAATCAGATCCCAAGTGTTACTATATTTATTTAAAAATAACGCGCTCATTTCATTAAACTTCATTGTCCCCACTACATCCCACATTTAATATCCCAAGAACATCATTTGGGGATGTCCGAAATAGTTATCAACTTATCACGATTGTGGGCTATTTGGAGTGTAACAGGGACATACCGTGACGACACGAGCGTCAACAAGCGGCCATAAGACAAGTAATTTCGTGCTACAGAGGTCGTCCATTGGCGGCGGCTCTTCACACTGTTCAGTAGCGACAAATAGGCGAAGCAGAGTATACATGTTTGCTTTCATTGTGTTTCTTCCGTTTTGTATTTACGATTGCAATTTAAAATGAATGCAGAATATGCTTATTTCTTAGAAATTCCTATTACAGTTTAATAACGCGTCGAAGAGTCCAAAAGGGACGAGAAGGGAATACGAATGGACCGCGATAACAAGTTTGTCGGTCACTTCCATTTTTACACTTGCAACAAAATGTCAAAACTATATAAAAAGATAAACAAAGCAACCTAGCTGACTGATGTTCGCAGACTAAATATGAAATAATCGCGCGGCTACGAGCGAAAATCCCATCCTGAGGGGATCCTGCCAGGCAAGTAAGTTTACGCTCGTAGCCGCCCTCTCAAAGTTGCTTGCAAAGGACGAGGGTACTTTTGAAAAGCAATAGTTAGGATCCGCACATAGCCGCTTGTTGACGCTCGTGTCGCGTGAGCTCGTAGCCGCTTGTTTTCGCTACCAGTGGACGACCAGCCTTAGTCTGCGAACATCAGTCAGCTAGGTTGCTTTGGTTAATTTTTTATTAAGTTTTAACAATTTGTTGTGAGTGTTAAAATGGAAGAGACCGATAAACTTATTATCGCGGCCTATTCGTTTTCCACTCTCGTCTTTTTTGGAATCTTTGACGCCCTATTAAATTGAAATAAGAAATTTTTAAGAAATATGCATTTTCTGCATCTAGTTTAAATTGCAATAATAAACACAAAACGAAATGAAACAAATGAAACTATTTTAAATATATATATATATTATATATTTATATATATATATATTAATAAAATATAATATATATATATATATTATATAATATATATATATATATATATATATATATATATATATATATATATATATATATATATATATATATATATATATATATTATATATATATATATATATATATATATATATATATATATATATATATATATATATATATATATATATATATATATATATATATATATATATATATATATATATATATATATATATATATATATATATATATATATATATATATATATATATATATATATATATATATATATATATATATATATATATATATATATATATATATATATATATATATATATATATATATATATATATATATATATATATATATATAAAAGGGGTGCCACAGATTCGAGTGCATGCATGGGGATCTCGGAAACCGTAAGAGATACGAAGTCGGTTAAAGTATGGCAAAGTTGCGCATTTAGGTGCCTAACAACATGCCGATTGGAAAGTTGTAAAATTCCGAGTACTTCCGGAGATATCCGGAAAAAACCGAAATTTGCTGATTTTGTTTTTATTTTTTTCTGACGAAAATTGGTATTAGAGACTACCTTTTGCGTTTGAACAACTTTTTCTAGTAACTTATTTCCATATCTTTGCAAATAAATGCACTTTACTCTTGTACCATTTTAAGTTTTTTCAATTTTCTGAACACCACGTATAAAATATTTTAAATGTTTTTATCCCAATCTTACTTTAAGAAGTGGCAAAAATTTTTATCACAACTAACTTTTTTCGATAAAATTAAAAATAGAGAAGTTTTTCCTATTCGACCCCTTTTCCGTGGACATACCAGTACGTCCAAGGAAAATATGTTGAATAGGAAAAACTTCTTTATGTTTAATTTTATCAAAAAAAGCTACTTTTAAAAAAATTTTGCTACTGCTTAGAGTAAGATTGGAATAGAAACATTTAACAAACTTTATACGCGGTGTTCAGAAAATTGAAAAAACTTTAAATGGTTCAAGAGTAAAGTGCATTTATTTGAGATGATATGGAAATAAGTTACTAGGAAAAGTTATTTAAAAGTAAAAGATAGTTCCGAATATCAATTTTCAAAAAAATCGGCCTACTTTTATTAATTTGTGATAAAATTATTATAATATTGATTAACTTATTTCAAATTAACCACTCATTATAATAATAGTACTAGTAGGCGTTGATAGTGACAAGCTTTAGTGACACGCTTTTATAATTCATTAGCCGCAGTATCGTCAGCTTTAAATGCTTACTTAACAGCAAAAAATTTGATAAAATTTATATTAAAAATTTAAATTAATATTAAAATAAATTTAATCACAAATAAATAAAAGTAGGCCGATTTTTTCGAAAACTGGTATTAGAGACTACCTTTTAATTTTGAACAACTTTTACTAGTAGCTTATTTTCATATCTTCTCAAATAAATGCACTTTACTCTTGGACCATTTTAAGTTTTTCAATTTTCTGAACACCGCGTATAAAATATGTTAAATGTTTCTATTCCAATCTTATTTTAAGAAGTAGCAAAATTTTTTATCAAGAGTAGTTTTTTTCGATATAATCAAAAATAAAAAAGTTTTTCCTCTTTAACACCTTTTCCGTGGACATACTATATATATATATATATATATATATATATATATATATATATATATATATATATATATATATATATATATATATATATATATATATATATATATATATATATATATATATATATATATATATATATATATATATATATATATATATATATATATATATATATATATATATATATATAAATAAAATATATATATATATATATATATATATATATATATATATATATATATATATATATATATATATATATATATATATATATATATATATATATATATATAAAATATATATATATATATATATATATATATATGTTTGTGTGTGTCCACAATAAGAATCCTAACCATGGGAATCTCATTACCTGTTGGTTAATCTTAGGCTAAATCAGGAAAAAGTTGTGTTCTTGGAGCTTATTTACACGCCGTTTAAAAACTTGAAAAAATTTTATGGCCTGCTAAGATATTTGGGAAAAACGGGAATTTGACAATATAGATTTCATTTTTTTCTGACTTTATTTGATGAGATATCAAAAAACTAATAATACTTTTCCCTTGGCACTTTTAAGGTACTACATAATGGTATTTTAAGATTTTATATCCGACGTTTTGTTTTCACAAAATCATCATCAACCTTATTTTTTTATATGGCCCGAAAAAATACACCCTGTATCTTATTTCATTTTTTATTACAAATTTAACAATGTATCACATGCCATATTTTTTTAGTTAAAAGAAAAATTGCATTTTTTATTTTTTAAAGGTGTTTTTAAGTAGGCAAGGCGTTGCAAACAAATGCTTTGACGTAAATACCTGTCACCGTGTCTGTTACATATTATTTAATATCATGATAAAATAGTAATTGTCGTTGTTGTTACCCTCTTTGACGAGTTGTTGTTTTTAGAGTAATTGTCGTTATTATTACTGTTGTCCTTATTATTGTTTATTGTTGACTAATTAATATTGTGTTATTAAAGTCGAATATGCCGGGTGACCATAATAGCCATAAAGAAAAGTTTGAAATGCTAACGTGCTACAATTTGTACTACAAAAATACTGTAAATACAGCAGCAATGTTGGATCTTAATACACGTCCAGAAAGAAAGCAGCCATGTAAGTCCAATTTTCTTACAGCTGGCGAAATTTAAAAGAATATGGTTCATTGCATTGAAAAAGCATGTTTTATCTTGAAAAAAGGAATCTTTAAAAGAAACCCAAAATGATGTTTTACAAGCAGTTGTTAAGAACCCTAAGATATTATGTTTGCCTAGTTTGAAGATAATGAAGAAGTAGCCATATCCACAGTCAATTTATTTTGCGTAAAAATAGATATCACCCCTATAAATTTAGTGCGCGTGTGAAGTAAATTTAAATTTTCCTTTAAAAATAATATGGTCCGATGAAAGTATGGTCACTTATAATGGTATCTTCACCCGAGGCAATACGCATTACTGGTCTCAATAAAATTCGCGTGTTAAGAAATTATCGAGACATAAAGAACGTTTTGGGTTTACTATGTGGTGTGGAATTTTAGGAACTAAAATACTAGGTCCATTTATTTACCATAATTTATTAACCGCAGGAAGATACTTTCATTTATTGCAAAATGATTTAGAAGACGGTTTAGATAATTTACCTCTGGCACAGGTCAATAGCTGTTGGTTTCAACAAGACGGTGCACTTGCACATAATTCTAGGCAAGTTCGAGAGTATCTTTCACAGCGATTTCCTGGAAAGTGGATCGGAACCTCTGGTGATAGGTCTTGGCCAGCGCAATCCCCAAACTTAACTCCTCTGGACATCTTTATATGGGGTTTTGTTAAAAACCAAGTATACCAACATGGTTTTAAATCTTGAACAGCAGTTACGAGAATGTGTAACGGCCGTATTTAACAGTATTACAACAGAGATGTTACGTGATGTTTTAAGTTCTACAGTTAGAAGATCATACTTATGTTTAGAAAACAACGAACACCTGTTTGAACACCTGCTTTGAATTAAGTAAAAAATACATTAAATTCTTTGTTGTTTTCTTTACTTAAAAAAAATTTAATTATTTGCCTACTTAAAAATACATTTAAAAAAATAGAAAAAATGCAATTTTCCTTTTAACTAAAAAAAATTAGCATGTGATAAATTGTTGAATTTATATTAAAAAATGGAATCAGATACAGGGTGTACTTTTTTTTCGAGCCTAATAAAAAATAATGTTGATGAGGGTTTCTTAAAAACGAAACGTCAGATATAAAATCTAAAAATATCACCAGTAATTTAAAATACCAAGGAAGATTTAAATTTTTTATTTCTAAAAGAAG